>JAKSZT010017719.1:11381015-11542446 GCA_026826555.1 Tolypeutes matacus | reverse complement strand
GAAGGAAGGAAGGAAAGAAGGAAAGAAAGAAAGAAAGAAAGAAAGAAAGAAAGAAAGAAAGAAAGAAAGAAAGAGAAGAAAGAAAAGGAAAGAAAAGAAAAAAAAGAAAAGAAAGGCTGTCTTTAGTGAAGTAGAAAGAACCAGCAGTCCCAGGAGCTGAGAGCTGGGCTCCCAGCTCTCTGAGCCTTGCTTTTCCCACTTGTTTCCTCTTAGCTGGTGGCCGTGCCTGCTCTGGGGGTGGGGGTGGAGCTTTGCCCTGACACGTTGCCTGGGTGCAGGTCCTGCTGTGTACCATTTAGCAGTTGTGGGCAAGTCCCCCAACCTGCTTGCTGGGTTTCCTCCGCTGTAAAATGGGGCTGTCCATAGTACCCACTGTGTTAAGGCTGTTATGATGTGTCAGTTGGTGGAAGGCTTTCGATAAATGTTAGTTCCTGCCGTTTGCTTGCGTGGAGAGGGGAGGGGGCTTGCAGAGTCACACAGTAGAACGAGGCTAGCTGGGCTCCCCTCCATTCGTGCATGCGCAGGTTCAGCGCGCACTGAGTTAGCGCCCGCTGGATACCAGACCCTGGGTCGGCCTCTGTGCAGCGCGGCCGCGCCCAGCCGGGTCTCTCCGGGTGGGAGCCCCGACGTCTCTGAGATCCGGGCCAGATCCCCACCCCTCCCAGGCCCCCGGGAGCCTAGCCCTGCCCCGCAGCTCCCTGCGGGGCGGTCCCCGGCTTGGGCGGGATAGGCGGGCCGCTACTTAAGGCTGGTGACCCCGAGGCCGCGGCTGCCGGCTCGGTCCTCTGCCGCCGTCGTCGCGATGGCCCCGCGCTGCTCCGCGCCCGCGCTGCTCGGCGCGCTGGTCCTGGCGCTGTGCGCGCTGTCGCCGCCGGCCCGCGGGGCCACCGCGTCGAGGGGGGCGGCCCAAGCGCGGGCGGCCCAGGCGCGGGGGCCCCAGGGGCGGGTGTCTGAGGCGCGGGTGAGTGCCCGGGGGGCCCGGGGGTTCCTGGAGTAACTCTCTATTGTAAGTTCTTGCAGATACAGCGCTAGGAAAAGGGGAGTAATTCAGGTCTAGAATGGAAAAACTGTTTTGTTGCTTTGTAAGTATCTCTTGCTGCTTCCGCCGCGGATGGGGGTGGGAGCCTCGGGGACCCTGGCTGTTTCCCTCCCTAGAGGCTAGCCTCAGCTTGGCCGGATTTCGTTTCCCTCGCCCCCCTCTGATTTCTTCGCTTCCTTGTCTAATTTCTCCTCCCGCCTGCATCAGTTTTTCTCTTTCCTGATTTTTCTCCTCCCATTTTCTATTTCTTCTTCCACTTCAGATTCCTCCTTCCCATCTGATTTCTCTCTGCCTCGCCAATATTTCCTTCCTCTTCCTTGTATGGCATCACCTATGCCATTACCATTATTACTATTATTTTCTCTCTCCCCTCTGATTTCTCCTCAGCCCTATCTGGTTTCACCTCTTCTCTCTCTCTCTCCTGTTCCGCCTTTGGATTTCTCCTCCCCTCTGCCTGAGTTCTCCTTCTTCTGTCTGGTCTGGTTTCTCTTTATCTGATTTTCCCTCCCACCAGCTCCCTCCTCCGGTCTGAGGTGCCCTGCTGATGTGTGGCTGCAGGCTGTAGCCTAACCTCCGGTGCCCCCTCTCTTGCCCAGTGCATGCCTACCCCCGCCCTTGACCACCTCCTCTCCAACAGGCTCCTGCAGACCCTGCTGTGTCCTCTCTGCCTTTTCCAAGAAATTGAATTTGGGGGTGGGGTGTTAGGGGGCAGGAGGGAGGAGGCAGACAGCGCAGGAGGCCACATGGGCTCAGCTATCTAAGCCTATCTTGGGATGTAATGGAGAGATAGATGGGGGCATGGGAAATCTTCCCCCTTCCAAAGCAAAAGCAAACAGGCTGTGTGACCTTGGGCCAGTCCCCAACCCTTACTGGGCCTCAGTTTCCCCACCTGCAAGGGTGGGATTGGATTGTGAACTCTCTGAGGGCCCCTTCCACTTCTAAGAGCCACTGAGGGTGTGGAGGGGAGCAGATAAAACCCCTGGGGGCCCCATATTTACCTTAGCCAACTGAGGGTTCTCCCCATGGTCCTGGAGTCCATGCTCTTGGAGCCTGGGGCGATTCCTGCTGTGCCATCTCCTAGCTGGGGGTCCCTGGCAGAGTCACTTCACCTCTCTGTCCCTCAGTTGCCACATATGATTGGCTCTAAGAAGGAAAGGGAGAAAGGGGGAGACCTTTCTTCTCCCATCACTGGGAAAAGACCAGGAGCTGAGTAGGAAAGATAGAACACTAGCCAAAGCACAGGATTTGGAGCACACACTCTGCCCTGTTTGCTAACTTATCGGTATAGGTGGACTTAGAAGGGTTTGTTTGACCTGCCTCCGGGGTGCGGAGAGCCAGAGGCTCAAGTGAGACGCTCTTAGTGCTGGAAACCACCCTCCCTCGTGCCCCGGGGTCTGCCGAGCACTTGTCTGTCGTGGCCAGAGCTCCTGCCTCCTGCTCAGGCTCTGCCCTGTCTCTTCCCCAGCCCAGCAGCATGGTGGTAGAACATCCTGAGTTCCTCAAGGCGGGCAAGGAGCCTGGCCTGCAGATCTGGCGAGTGGAGAAGTTCGACCTGGCGCCTGTGCCTCCCAACCTTTATGGAGACTTCTTCACAGGCGATGCCTATGTCATCTTGAAGACTGTGCAGCTGAGGAACGGGAATCTGCAGTACGACCTCCACTACTGGCTGGGTGAGGCCCACCCCTGCTCCCAGCTCCCGCCCCATCAGCCCCACCCTGTAAAGCACAGACCTTGAGGTATGGTCCTCTGGAAGAGCCCAAGGAAGCTAGCTGGTTACTGAGCACCAAGTATGTGCCAGACCCTGGGGTTACACACCCAGCCTTTAGAGCCAGCCTGCCTGAGCTCAAAGCCCACCTCTGTCCCTTACCCACTGTCTGCCCTTTGACAATGTCTTTCAAGTGGGTGTGACAGAGTGGGTGTAGCTCAGTGGTTGAGCGCCTGCTTTACAAGTGTGAGGTCTCGGGTTCAATCCCTGGTACCTCCTAAAAAAGTAAAGTAGATGTGATGATTGCACTGCATCTATCTCATAGGGGTGTTGTAAGGGTTAAATGAGATACTCTGCCACTCAGAACTTTGGGTGACTCTGAGACCCTGGACCCCTTCCACAGCTTCCCTAGCCCAGAGTCCTTTGAGTCTGGAGCCTAGAGTCCCTGCTGCAGCTCTGCTGTGTGACTCTGCCAGTCCTGTCCCCCACAGTGTTTTATTTTGCTAATCTGTGAAAAGAGCTGATGCATCCAGTCCTAATTTCATGCCTAGAGTGCAGAGAGTCTTGTAAGAGAGTTGAGTATAGGGAAAGAGTCAGATCTGGGAAGATACTTAGAGACCTCCTCCACTATTTAGATGGATTAACTGAGGCTCACAGAAGGCAGGGGCTTGCTCAGCTTCTGCAGCCAGGCCGGGGGAGTGCCAGGACTCTGGACTCCCCCCTGGAGGGCTGGGACCACTTACTGGAAGCCAAGCTTATATTGCTCTGACACCCCCTAGGCAACGAGTGCAGCCAGGATGAGAGTGGGGCGGCCGCCATCTTCACTGTGCAGCTGGATGACTACCTGAACGGCCGGGCCATACAGCACCGCGAGGTCCAGGGCTTCGAGTCGGCCACCTTCCTCGGTTACTTCAAGTCTGGCCTCAAGTACAAGGTGGGTCAGGCCCCACCTAGCCTGACGGCGGGGACAGATGTACCAATGGCAGGACTCACTCATGCCTGCTCGTCTTTGGGCCTTGTGGGATGGTGTATGCAGATGGGTCAGATCTCAGGTTCTGGAGCTGGTCAGTCCTGGGTTTGAATCCTGGCACAATCCCAGCTGTGTGACCTTGGACAAATCATGCCTCCTCTCTGGGCTTCGGGTTCCTAATCTTTAAATGGGTAGGAGAAAATTCCCTTAACTCCATAGAGTTATTTTCCCAGCCCCAGGGGCTTGCAGGCCCAGGGGCCTTGAGTCCAGTTCTGCTCCCATACCCCTTGGTTCTTAGGGCCCTGCTAACAGAGGATTCTTTGTTGGATCTTAGAAAGGATACCCTTGGCCCCATCTCCCTTCTGTTCATTAGAATCCCCTTGAACTTGAACTTTTAAGAGTCTGGGTCAACACAGAGCTCTTTCCCCCAAGTCCTCAGCCAGGTGGGGCTGAGCAAAGCCAAGCAGGCTGGGAGCCCCGAGAGGCTGAGTCCCTGACACGCTGCCTGACCTCACTAAGCCAGCTGTACCTGCCCTTCAGGGCTGGGGAGAGGGTTTGGTGAAGGACTAACTAGGAAATGACTTGGTTCCTTGGAAAGGCTCGGGAAATGCTGCCATTTTTTAAAGCTGGGGTTTCTCTGGTCAGGATAGGGAGAGGATCACAAGCTTTCATAAGTAAGATGGCCTACACAGTGGAGTCCAAATCCCTCACTTTACGGCAGGGAAACTGAGGCCCAGAGAGCTTAAGCAATTGGCTCAGGGTCTAGCAGTGAGTCAATATCAGAGCTAGGACCAGAATCCACATCCAACTGTTAACATTCTTTCCACTCCACCTACGCCTCTCTTGGGCAGGGGTCTAGGAGAGGGTTCAAGCCCTATCTGTGCCACAGATTCACTGTGTGACCTTAGAGAAGTCACTGACCCTCTCTAGGCCTTAGGGTTCTCAGTGTCCATGGGGATAGTGAGACTGCCCCATTGAGACACAGGGAATGGGAAAGCACCCGTGACACTGAGAAAGAAATGGCAGGGTGTGGCCTGGGAAAGAGGCCTCAGCCCTGGGCTGGGTGGAGCTGGGCTGGATTCCCTGGAACCTACCCGGCCCCTGTACACCAGTCCACCCATGCCTGCAGTTCCTTTTGCTGAGCCGTCCAGCTTTACCGTCTTCCTCAAACTCCCTCTGGGGTCTTGGTCCTTTGAAAAAGGAGAGATGAGAAGGTTGGGAGCCAGGCCCCCTACCTGGAAAAAATTAGGCTTTTTTGCAAGTCCTGAAGCAGGAAGTGGAAAGTGCATTTGACCAGGAGTCAGATAGATCTGGGTTCAGATCCCAATAACCCCCCTGTAACTGCTGTGAGACTTTGGGCAGGTACTGCAGGAATATGCACACACATATTCCCCGTTGCTCACTCACTCAGCAAACACTTACCAAGCCTCTGTAAACACAGCAGCACCTGCCTCTTGTTGCTCCCATGCGGCAGGCCCTACACCAGGAACCTACGCTATCCCATGTAAGCCTCACAACAGTCCTGGGAGGTAGGTAACTAGAGCTCCATGTACAGATCAGGAACCTTGAGGCTCAGAGTTCGCATAACCAGTAAATGGTGGGAGCAGTATTTAAGACCAGCCCCGTGTTCCCGCTACTCTATACCAGGCCCTGGCTGGGCACTGGGACATCCTAACGAAGAAGGTGGGCCCATGTCTTGAGCGTCCAGACTCACAAAGAATCACAATGTGGGGGGACAGGGGGATGCACAGGCAGTAGTCAGCTCTGCAAGGGGTTCAGGGGCTCAACCAGTGAGTAGGAGTCTGTCCATTTGTCTTTCCTCAGTTACCTGTTTCTTAGGAGGTAGAAAGACACTCTAATGTGGCCACAAATATGAAAGTTTTTATATACACAAGAAGGACAATTCCATCAGCGGCAAAAGAAAATTGCAGGACCGATCACAGGCTCCCTGTGTTTTTATAAGGATAGTATGAATCACTACAATATATCAAGCTGTTACTAAATGATCTCATTTACTTGTCACCACAGACATTAGGATGGATGCTAATGGTCCCATTTCGTAGATGAGTTAGCTGGAGGCTCTGAGGGGTGAACTAACTCACCTAAGATCACACGACTAGTAAATGATATTTATCATTTTATCATTTTACAAACACTTAAATATTGGTCGCTTTGTGTCTGAGTGCTTTACTCATTCAGTTCATCTCACTCCATGAGGTAGTTACCAGTAGTAGTCCCATCTTATAAATGAGGCAACTGAAGCACAGAGAAGTTAAGCAACTGGCCTCAGGTCACACAGCTAGTAGTGAGGGAGCTAGATTCAAAGCCAGGTCTGCTGACTCTGAAGCCCGTGTGTGAAGGGCCTAGCATAGAGTTGGTTTCAGAATAATCTCAAAATTCCCTGGTCTTTAATCTTAGCTTGGGTGGGCATAGGAATCTGCACATTTAGCAAGCCTCCACTGCCCCTAGGTGCTTTGGGGGATGTTCCTGGGCCATACTCTGAGGAATCTTCTAGGGCAGGGGTTCTTAACCTTTTTTGTTCCACGGACCCCTTTGCCAGTCAGGTGAAAACCACGGACCCCTTCTCAGAATGTAGTGGCAGATAGTTTTATGACACACCCTCACCAACACGTCCCCATAAAAATGTTTTTTGACTTTTCAATTCAAGCTCACAGGCCCCCTGAAATCTTTCCATGGACCCCTGATTAAGAACCCCTGCTCTAGGGGATAGGTCCCTGACCGCGGCCTAGACATGGGGCTTCAGTTCTGAAAGGCGTGGACCGGCCCTTGGTGGAAATGTGATGTCCAAGGCGGGTCTTGTTTTCCACCGTCTGGAGTCCTCCAGCTGCCCCCGCACTTGGCAGGCCTAGCCCAAGGTTCTCTGTGGCCCTCATCAATTATAGATCCCCAAGGAGCAGGGCTGGTTCCGCAAGACTTGTTTCTGTGAAAGCCTCCTCCTCCCAGCCAATTGTGTTCCCCCGAGTTGGGGAGGGGCAAGGAGGAGTCACAGAGCCTGGCCTGGCTTGTTCTGCAACCCCTGGATCCCTTGATGCAGTTCCTGCTCCTCCTCTTTTTCTTCTTCCTCCCCCTCCTCAACTCTCAGACTGAACCCAAGAGACTGGCGGTACTTGAGACCCTTTGTTCTAACAAAATCTGGCCTGGGCTGAGTCCTAGGGGCCCTGGACCTGAGGAATGAGATTGGGAACCCACAGCTTCACTTGACCCTTTCCCTTCCTCCATCCCATTTCTCAGATACGAATCCCAGAGGTTAGAGGATGGAGGAACCAGCCCGATCAATACGTTTTTGTTATTTCTATGAACAGTTTAACATCTTTTTTCAAATAGATCTTTATTGCTTTTTTTTTCTACTTTTAATCACAAGCTTACTGTGAAAATGTCAAACATTACGGAAATAAAGATTTTAGAAAGTAAAAGTCCTCCCTAATTCCACCCCTGGAGATAACCATATTGTCTACAATATGGTTTACAATTTTTTTCCTCTTTTTCTCAATGTGTGTGTGTGTGTATCATCACTTTAGTTTGGAAAGTGGCTTTTTAAACCATTTATCCTATTGAATTTTGCTCAAATAATTTGATGCCAGTCACTTCCCACCTAATGATTAGACCATAGAAAGCGACAACCAATCAATCCTAAAGGTTATAGTAAAAATTTCAAAAAATCCCTCCTACTGCCTTTGTAGAGTCACTGTTTCCTATGAGCTTGCTTTTATTTTCAGGTAACTAATCTCCCAAAGTATAATTTCCTAAACCAATAAGATTAGTTGATCAGCTAGGAAACTCATGGTCACAGTCATTAGAAATCAAGAATTCTTTTCTAAGTTCACAGGCAGAGAATTTTTAGTAGCTGAGATTTACTACATAAAAAATCACTTTTTCTTTTCCTTTATAAAATTTTTTCTACTTTTTACTAACAAAAATAAAAATGCTTGCTTGAACAAGTAACATAATGTCAAGCTGTATTAAAAAAAGTTAATGGTCTTTTCTTTTCCCTCTTTCCTTGTCTCTGATGGATCAGTGCAAACAGTCAATATGTCCTTCCAGAACCTTTTGGAAAAGCTTTGCAAACCCACTGTCTTTTCACCTTAAGCTGAATGCAGTTCCCAGGTCAGGGCTGTCCCCAGGTCCTGGGCTGGTAGACTGGGCGAGGTGGGTGAGTGGCTGGGGGACTGGAAGAGTGAACCTGGAGGTAAAACCCAGCACTGCTGCCTACTGGCAGTGACCCTGGGCACGATGTGTAACCTCCTCGAACCTCAGTTTCCAGGCCTGTGAAGTGAGTCCCGACCCCTTGGGTTTGCTGGGAGGACTGCATGTATATAAATAGGGTGGCCCCTGTGCCTGAAACAGCTCAGTGGCAGCCACTACAATCATTACTAGCTGAATACAGGGTGTTGCACATTTTTTTTTTTTTTTTTTAAAGGGTAGAATTAATATTTTATTGTCATTTATAATCAGGTGGCAGTTGGGTATATAGTCTTCATACGTGATCTTTTTTGTAAATAAAAAAAATTACAGGTTAGGTTTTAAATAGCTGACAGCTGGTTGTGTTCAGAAAACATGATTAGCTTAATTCATTAATGGTGGCTTCAAGCTTTTCCTTATTAGCGCCAGAAAATTCACCCACCTTTTGTCCCTTTTTATAAAACTGAAATGTTGGCATGCATTTGACTTCACAGTCTGCAGCAACATCCTGACAGTCATCCACATCTACTTCAAGGAACACCACCTTGTTATACTTTTCAGAGAGGGAATGAAAGAAAGGCTTGATCATTTTACAAGGCCCACACCATGTGGCTGAGAAATCAACTACTACAAGTTTATCCCCAGCACTGTTCAAGGCTGCCTGAAAATCTTCCCTGCTCTCGATCTGCTTCACCATTCTGGCTGCTGGGGGCGGGCTAACGAGCGACCGAAGACAACGTCGAAGGAGGCCCAGAAAGCGGGACAGAGGCAGCACCCAGGGTGTTGCACTTTTGTCCCCATCTGCTTGCCAGCAGACTGGCTTGGTTATCTCACTCCCAGAACCTGGCATTCTAATTCTTTTCTCCCATTTCTCTGTACTTCCCCTCCACCACCCCTACTTCCGTCCTTTGCTTTCTGCTCTGTTCTCAGATCCCAGGCGGCACTGCCATCCTGCCTCTGGGCTGCCCTCAGACCTGGTCCCTACCCCAGGCCCAACTTCATTCCTCTTCTGACCATGGGAAAAGTTACTGCCCCGACACTCACTTGTGGGCTGCAAAGCGGGGAGTGAAAGCCATGATTCTACCCCTTGCTCTGTAAACATTTTGGCTGGGGTACTGTACTAAAGGGGACTTTCTTCAAAGGTCTCATGCTGCTACCAAGAACAGACGCCAGGGGGCGCTCCAATTACTAGCAATAAGGGAAGAAAATATGATTTCTACGTGACCTTGCTCTGAACAGTGACTTGTGCCTGCCTCCCATCCTGGATGATCCTAGTGACCGTTGCTGTAAGATAACCTGATGTCAGGGGAAGAACGAGGGTGTTAGAGATTCAGACATTCCTGGGTTTGAATCTCAGCTGCCCCATTTACCAGCTGTAAGATCTTGGGCAAGTCACTTCACTTCTGGGCTTTGCTTTTGTCATCTAAAAGATGGGAATAGGGATACCTCCTTCATAGATGATGCATGCAAAATACTCAGTGTCTGGCACATAATTGAAGCACTCTCCCTTTTCCTTCTTGCCCTAGAGTCTGTGTGGCTAGAGTCAGACTTAGTTTCCCTCTGCAAAGTGAGGCGGGCAGAGAAGGGTTTGGATTGGGTGGCTGCATTTCTGGCCTTAGTGGAAACTGCCTCTATCCCCATGACACATGGAGCAAGGAGATGAGCACTGGATTAGGAGCAGGGGCCAAAGTTCCAAGCCTTGGCTTTGCCACACACTTGTTGATCACCCTTGAGTAAGTCACTTCACTTCTCTGGGCTTCTGTTTTTCTATGGGCAAAATGTGATGCTCCGTAAGGACCTTCTCAGCTCTGATTTGACAACCCTGGGGGCTTAAGGCTGGTGTGCACCTGGGGCTGCAGGCTGCTTACAAGAGGGCCCAACTGACTTTACTGTGCTTTCTGCTGAGTCAAGGGCAGTTTTGGTGGCAACAAGGAAGCCCTTCTGGAGGCCCTTCCTCTGGGTGATTGCAGAGGGTAGCAGAGCAGAGGGCTGTGTTTCCATTTCCCAAATGGGAAGCTTGTGGCTCAGAGAGGGAAAGAGATTTATTCAGATCCACCCAGCCTTATAGTGGCAGGGCAGGGACTTGTAAGCACAAGATCAGAGTGCCGTCCCTTAGCTACAGCTGCCTGTGAGTGCACAGCTGGGTGGGGCTTGCTGGTGCCTCAGGAGGAGAGAGAGGGTTGGGATAGACTAGGGCAGTCCAAGGAGACTTACTGAAGGAGGAAAATGATTTAGATTAGCACTTTTCAAAGTGGGCTCTGAGAACACTTGAGCTGCAGGCTAGATGTGATTCAATAAAGTAGGAAAATGCTGTGGAAAACAAAAGGCAAACAGATTTATTTGCCATAGGACTTCCCAGAGCCTTTATTATGCTCCTGTGCATTGTGTATCAGTCAGGGGGAAGATGAGTAAGAGGCATCCCCTATGTTATTTGATCATGGAACTCTTTTCTTGCAGAATTTTTTGGAGGGAAGAGGATTTCACAGAACATCCCTTGGGGAATACTGGTTTGGGGAAAGGAATGCTTGCAGCTCTTTGACCCAGGAAAGTGGCCCAGGGGGTCTTTGTTAGTGGAGTGTGAGACTCAAAGGTCTGGCAGTGAGGTACAGTGATAGATCTGTGGTCTGTGACCCTGGGCAAATTTTATTCCCTTCCTGAACCTCTCAGCACAGGTTCTGAAATGGGGATAAGCACCTTCCAGGCTCAAAAAAAAAAAAAAAAAAAAAAATGGGTGTGAACTTCCTATGTTAACTGAGATTCACTGTGCTGCTGGAAGACAGTGGTCCACAAGGCAGAATTGCCTTCAATGTCCTGTCCTTTTCACCCATGCCTGCTTCCCTGGACCCTCTCCCCTGGACTGACGCTGTCTCTTTGACCCTGCAGAAAGGAGGCGTGGCATCGGGATTCAAACATGTGGTACCTAATGAAGTGGTGGTACAGAGACTCTTCCAGGTCAAAGGGCGGCGTGTGGTCCGTGCCACCGAGGTACCCGTGTCCTGGGAGAGCTTCAACAATGGTGATTGCTTCATCCTAGACCTGGGCAACGTGAGTCCTTGACCTACCCTTTCCCAGGAGGCACTGACTCGGCCGGAAGGGGTGGGGGGGTCGGGTAGATACACTCACATGCACACATGCAAAGACCTGGGCAGGGCAAGCCACAGAGTCTAGTAGGCCCCCTTGTAGACACACCTGCAAAGACCCATGTACAGACGTGCCCAGCATGCACAGACTCCCACATGGGTAGACTCAAGCCCATCATACACTTGTGCATAGATCTCAAATACACAGTATATGCACATTTTGTGTACCTTTTTACATATACTAACACAGTTAGAAACACATGTTAGGTGTATGCACAGACTATAGACTCTTGCCCATTGTGCATGGACGTGTGCACCATATCACATGTAAACTCAGATGTGTTCTGGGACCCACCTATTTGTGTTTTACATGTAGTCATATGTGTATACTTGTATATGAAAATGTGTGGATACACTTACCCAGGCCCATCTACAGATGTGTGTTGCTTTGTGTACATTCACTTTACAAACCCATGTGACCTCATACCTGCTGCAAGTGTCTATGGCCAGAAATTCCATCCCAAGCCTCCTGTGCATATATACATATAGTAAAATGTCCATGCAGATCTAAGCACACACTTTTTTCAGTATAAACTTTTTCGTTAAAGTTTAACAGGCATGTAG
Source organism: Tolypeutes matacus (assembly GCA_026826555.1). NCBI lineage: Eukaryota > Metazoa > Chordata > Mammalia > Cingulata > Chlamyphoridae > Tolypeutes > Tolypeutes matacus. The sequence goes on along the minus strand of JAKSZT010017719.1, from coordinate 11,530,828 downwards.
AAAAGCGCACGAAACCAAAGTGTACAGCTCGATGCAAAGTGAGCACACCCAGTAACTGGCACTTGGATCAAGAAACAGAACATCACCCCAGAAGGCTGTGCCTGCCCTTTTCTTTCCTTTTTGCTGAACAGAAGAATAAATTCTATAGCAGTTTTATTCTCAGAAATAACAACAGACACAAAGAAATGTGACTTTGGCAAAAGTGATTAGGAACCCAGTTTCTGAACATCTTTGAGTTTTATAGAAAAGGAAGATCATAGAAAAACATGGGTTTATACAGGTTTTCACTGTGTTTTTCTGACATCCTCATATTTTCTCCCCTCGCTTTTTCCATGACTCTACCTTCCTTATGTTCTACGTTTACTTTATTTTTTATTTTTTTTAAAGATACTTAGATTATACAAATGTCACACACAAAATACAGGGGATTCCCATATGCTCCACTCCCCACACTTCCCACCTTTTCCCACATTAACAACATCCTTCATTAGTGAGGTACATTCATTGCAATTGATGAGCATATTTTGGAGCATTGCCACTAAGCGTAGATTAAAGTTTACATTGTACTTTGTCTCCCACCCAAATCTGTAGGTTATGGCAAGATTTATCATGGTCTGTATCTGTCGTTGCAATGTCGTTCAGGACAATTCCCAAGTCCCAAAACTGCCCCATATTACACCTGTTTTTCCCTTTCCCTGCCCTTAGAACCTCCAGTGGCCACTGCCTCCACATCATTGATATAATTTCTTCCATTGCTAGAATCGCAATAAGTCTATAGTAGAATACCAGTAAGTCTACTTTAGTACGTCATTCATTCCCCAATCCTGAGGATTCTGGGATGGTGATGTCCACTCCACCTTTAATTGAGATGGGGCTGTGATCCCATAGGGCCGATGGATGGGACTTTCTTGCCAGCAGTTGTAGACTCTCTTGGTTCCTTGGTGTGATAGTTGTCCATTATCATCTCCTTGTTAGTTGTCCTGGGTGAGACCAATGAACTGGAGAGTAGGTGTTGCAACACCGATGAGATTCAGGGCCCGGCTGGCACATGGACAGCTCAAAGATTTAAGTCTCTTGGACATATATCTACCAAATCTAGTACTAATTATAGGTTCAGATAGAAGGACAGAAGAGCCATGTGTAGGGAAACCACAACTGAGTCCAACTCTGTCACACTGGGGAGAATAAATTCCAAAGTAGGGCCCACTGGCAGGGCACCAACCTCCTGAGTTTTCTGCCCTGACTATAGTGTCTAGATGTCTCCAGAGCCCTCAGGAGCCCTGCTATTTGGGGCTTTATCTACTTTGGCAGTCAGAGAGATCCTGCTGAGACGTGCATGGGCGTAACCTCTGGAATGATGTGCCTGCCCTTTTCTAGTCCCTTCATCCGCAAGGGTAGCCACCATCCTGAACTTTACTTAACAGCTCAGATTTGTTTTGCCTGTTTCTGAACTTCATATACATACAACCATACCCTTTCATGTCTGGCTTTTGTTCAACATTATGTTTGTGAAAGTCATCCAGATTGTTGCATTTAGTTGTAGATTGTTCATTCTCACTGCATGCATAAGCTTCAGGCATGTGGCTATGCCACAATTTATTTGTCCTCTCTATTGTTGATGGTCCCTTGGGCTGGTTTCTGGTTTGGGGCTATTATGACAAGTACTGCTGCCCTGAACATTCCTGTACAGGTCTTTTGGGGACGTATGAATGTGTTTCTGTTGGGTATAGTTCTGGGAGTGGAATTGCTGGGTCATAGGGCATAATATATTGAGCTTTAGTAGCTATGGCCAGATTTCCAAAGTGGTTGTACCAATGTGCACTCCAACCAGCAGGCAACCATTTTAATACACATTCCATGTGTATTTGTACCTGTGAAAAACCACATATCCCCAGATGTGTACTCATATACCCTGGTGTACATGGGTCGCACCCACTGAACTTGGACATGCACGTGTGCACGCTGTGCGAGCCCTCACCTGGGCAAGCACAGAACAAGGTGAGCTTATGCACACCCGTCCTCACAGGCTGCCTTCCTTCCTTTCCATGTTACTGGAGTGGGGCTTCGATGACAGCCGGGGCGCTGCCTCATGTGGAGTCTGTGTCTTATAGGACATCTACCAGTGGTGTGGCTCCAAAAGCAACCGATATGAGAGACTGAAGGCCACCCAGGTGTCCAAGGGCATCCGGGACAACGAACGGAGTGGCCGGGCCCGAGTGCACGTGTCTGAGGAGGGCGCTGAGCCTGAGGCGATGCTTCAGGTACCCGTGGCCACATCCCAGAGGTGCAGGGTGGGGCTGGGTGTGGGGACACGATGCTCCTGGCTTTCTTCCATTCAGTAGGCAATTTGGAGGTGAATTTGAAGAAGAAAAATGTCTTTTTCTCTACCTTAAGACAGCTTGTTTTCACACCAAATGGGAATTCTTTAGGAGGGGGTGAAGAGCATCTTCCTGGGCAACTCCCAGACTCCCCTGAGAGGTGGAGCTGGAGTCCCAGGACCTGGTACGTGCTGAGCTTGGAGCCACACCCTGTGGCTGGAAGGCCAGGTCCTTGCATCCCCTGAGGGTAAGCTGGTGCTGGAGCCAGCTCAGAAAGAGACAATTGAGAGCCAATCCCCTCTTTCCTCTTTTGACCATTCCTGGTAGTTTGTGGCCCATATAGTCATGTGCATGATGAGACTGCCAGCCCTCGATCTCTTAGGACACATCAGTAGAGGCTAAGTACACTAGGAAATGCTGGCTGTCATGGGCTCTGCTCCATGCGACTTGGCTCCTGTTGGTTTGGGGCTTCTAGTTCCTGTTATTAGGACATCAACCATGGCTTGGTATGGGAAGTAGCTGGGGCTGTTGAGGCTGAAAGCAGCCCTGATTCGAGGAGTCCAAATAGGGTCTGAAGTCACAAAGATCTGGGTTAAAATTCTGGCTTAGCCACCTAATAGCTGTATGATCTGGGGCAAATTACTTTATCTCTCTGGGCTTCAGTTTCCTCTTCTGTAAAATGGGAATGATAATCTGTGCCTCCTAGAATGGGTGTGAGAATTAAATGCAATCTTTTAAGGGCATGTGGAATATATTCAGTAGATATAGCTATCATTATTAGAAGGCGTAGGAGGAAATGATAAATAGAATAAATTTCTGAAGGGCTTTCCTGGAATCAGAGGAATAGGTGGGATCCTCTCGGATCCTGAGATGGGGAGACAGAGTGGGAAGGTCTCTTGACAGGCAGGTCTGGGGGATCTCCACATAATAGGGGGCATGTGAGCAGATGCAGGCGTCCCGGAGGGGAGAGCTCCCCGTGTAGAGGGTGCCCTGGGTGTCTGCGTGCACCCTGCCAGCCCAGGAGCTCTCTTGGGAGTCCAGGCCCTGCCTGAGGGAGGAGGCTGACAGGAGCTCATGCCATCCCTCTCTCCATCACCCCGTTTCTCACAGGTGCTGGGCCCCAAGCCGGCTCTGCCCGCAGGTACTGAGGACACAGCCAAGGAGGATGCAGCCAACCGCAAGCTGGCCAAGCTCTACAAGGTGAGCCTCAGATGCACTGTGGGACCTGGGGTGAGGAGGGGAGATGAGGGAGCTGGGGGTCCTTGAGCAAAGCGTGCCCTTGGAAGGCCTCAGCCTTTTCCTTTCTGCGATGGACACTCATGCCCTTTCTTTGCCTCCCTGCACCAAATATCAGGAAATGTAACAAACCCCAGGCACAACCCTGTATTGTTTATATGCCCTTTCTCTGTGGCTCTGTTTTCCACTCTGGGAAGTGGGGAGAAGGGCAGGGGTCAACTTTGCAGGATTTCCAGGAATCCAAAGAGATAACTGATTGGAAAGTGTCTTCAGGAAATACGTTGAGGAATTTCTACAGAAATTGGGGGAATTAGGGTTAATGACTTTATAATTTATTCCCTGTGATTTTTAAAACATGGGGATTTGAGGCTGAATCCTGAGAGAAAGCTCAGACTAGCCCATTCCTCTTATGTTGTACCCTAGCAAGAATGAAATGGGGTGCAGATTCCCATCGCCACCAAATGAAAACCACATAATTGATTTTTTTCTGATTATAGGATAATATATGTTCATTGTAGAAAACAATATAAAAAACAATAGTGACCAGTGCTCAAGAATATAAAAAGAAAAGTCATAATTTTGCTAGTTTAATATAACCAGTATTAAATTAAACATGTATTTTAATTACAAAAATAGCAATGCTCAGTATAAATAGAAAGCAACCTCTCTTCCCTGCCCTCTCTTCCTCATGGGTAACCATAGTTACATGGTTTCCATTTGGCTGAAAGTATGTCCAGGCATCTTTCTGTATCAGTTGTGTACTTTCCCATGTCTGTTTTAAATAAATGGGTCCAACACCATATTCTTGCTATTCTGTAGGCTTCTTTTTCCCACTCGACATGGTCAGGACTATCTACAATAGAGAGCTACATGGTCCTTTTTAACAGCTTTGTAGTATTCTATTATGTAAATGTGTGGAGTTTAAGCAGATGCTTAATTGAGGAATTGTTTCCATCGTTTCCGATTGCAATCAATCCTTTTTTCTGCACTTGTGCTAATAAGTATGACATTAGGGGAAGTTCCTAGAGGTGAAATTGCTGAGTCACAAGCCGAATAATGAGTCAATGATGATCGAAAATACTGGGGGAAACGGATGTGGCTCAAGAGGTTCGGCGTCCGTCTACCATATGGAGAGACCGGGGTTCGATCCCCGCTACCTCCCGGTAAAAAAAAAAAAAAGAAAGAAAATACTGGTTCTAGAGTCAGCTTGCTTGGGTTTGAATTCCAGCTCTGATACTTCCTAGCAGTGCAAATTACTCAACCTCCCTGTGCCTTGGTTTCCTTATGGATAAAACTGGGATAGTGATAGAACTCTCACAGGGTTGTTGCAGGGATTAAGTGAGTTATATAATAATGGAAATCATGTAAACTACATAAATTGCTTGTAACAATGCCTGGCATATAGTGAGTGCTCTTTAGGTGTAGAACATTTACTCTTTAAAGTTCTGATACATATTGCCACACAGGGCAATGAAAGCACCTGTTTATCCTGAGCCTTGTGAACACTGGGTATGGTCAGTCTTTTGAATTTTGGCAAGTATGATACTCTTTTTGATTCCTCCCAGGTTTATTTGTTCATTTATTTTATTTGAGAAATTGTAGGTTTGCAGAAGAATCATGCAGAAAATAAAATGAGTTCCTGTATACCCCTGCATCCCCCTTATAACACTTTGCATCAGTATGGTAACTTTGTTACAGTTGTTGAAAGAATATTATTATAATTGTACCATTTACTAGAGTCCATAGTTTACATTGGGGTTCACTTTTTTCCCCCGGGTTTTTAAATAAACATTTTATTTTGGAATGACTTCAGGTTTACGGAAAAGTTACAAAGGTAGTACAGAGAGTTCTCTTTCACCCAGCTTCTCCTTAGTGTTTTAGCATTTGTCAAAACTGAGAACTTAACATTGATTCAATACTATTAACTAAACTACAGACTATTCAGATTTCCCAGTTTTCCATTCCGGCAGCTCTTTTTATTTCTATTTTTACTGTTGAGGTTGAATATCTTTTTAGTAAACTATGCAATTCTTCCATGCTCCCCGTGATCCTGCATTTTACCTCCCTGTATTAGTCAGCCAAAGGAGTGTTGATGCAAAATACCAGAAATCTGTTGGCTTTTATAAAGGGTATTTATTTGAGGTAGAAGCTTACAGTTACCAGGCCATAAAGTATAAGTTTCTTCCCTCACCAAAGTCTTTTGCCACGTGTTAGGGCAAGATGGCTGCCAACATCTGCCAAGAGTTCAGGCTTCTTGGGTTCCTGTCTTCCTGGGCCTCTGTTTCTCTCCAGGCTCAGCTGCTCTGCTCTGTCCACAAGGCCAGCTGTAGAGTATCAGGCGAACGGCTCTGTCTCTCTCCCTGGGGCTTATGCTGTGTCTAAGGAGCCATCTCTATTCCTCTGTGTTCTTCTCCTGTGTGTTCACTTCCTGGGCTCCAGCAAAACTCCAACTCACTCCTCTGCTCTGCCATGTAGTTTTCTCTGTGAGTCCCTGCCCACCAAGGGGGCGGGGACTCAACGTCCTACTGAAGTGGCCTATCAAAGCCCTAATCATAATTTAATCACACCCAGGTACAGACCAGTTTACAAACAATCCAATATCTATTTTTGGAATTCATAAGCAATGCCAAACTGCCACACTCCCCTTCCTCAAAGTACAATTTCTGGACATCCACATGCTACACAGAATCTGGGTGTAGGCCAGTAGATGTGGCAGAAAAGGAAAAAGAAAACCTATTAGTGTCTCAGAGCTTGGGGGTGAAAGTCCAGGTGTTCCTCTGCAATGTCGTTTGGGGTGAAGGGGGACGTGGGAAGACCAACCCATGCATTGGCTTGGGGACCCCACTGGGCAGGGCGTGGTGATGGAAGTCTCACGGTGGGCGCTGCAGGCCTGGGTGGCCCCTTCCCAGCTGCAGATACCCACGGGCCGCGCTCTCTGCCCTTTGTCCCTTCAGGTCTCCAACGACGCGGGCACAATGTCGGTCTCCCTCGTGGCTGACGAGAACCCCTTCACCCAGGGGGCCCTGAGGTCAGAGGACTGCTTCATCCTGGACCATGGCACTGATGGGAAAATCTTTATCTGGAAAGGTACTGAGTGCAGAAGGGGTTCCCAGCCAGCCTTCAGGACCTGGGGTGGGAAGTCCAGCAGCTTTCCAGGAACTCAGCACACAAAGGAGGGTAGGGAATATGTTCGAGGTACCCTGGTACCATGGACGAGTCCCGAGTGGAAATCAGGAGTCTGGCTTTGCAATGGACTCACTGTGTGATGTTGGGCAATTTACTTATCCTCTCTGGGCCTCAGATTCTCCACGTGAGCTAAAACTGCTGTTTCTCAGTTGGGCTGAGAAGTTAATTGGCATCCTGTTTAAAAATATATATATATATGTGTGTGTGGTCAAATAAGTTCTTGGGCAACATTGGGTTAGATAATGTTAAACAGGCTTGTTTGTTGCAGGACTTTTCAAAGCCTTTAATTTGCCAATGTTTGTGGGGCTTTTCGGGAGGGTGGTTCGGGTTCTGTTTGGGATGCGGTGTATCGGAAGTCCGCAGAACTCGGTGGCATGTCTTGAGGGACTGGTTGTGGGATGCCCTTGGAAAACTGTGGCCCAGATGTTTCTGAGGGGCCTTCCTCCCCTGGTGCTCTATGACCAGTCCAGGGGAAGAGGGCAGAAGGGAGGGAGGTGGTGGGTGGGCAGAGAATGAGAGAGAGCGGGCTCAAGGCTGCTATTACCAGGGCCCAGCACACCCTTGTGCCAGGTGGCCTGGAGCTTACCTGGCACCAGGAGCTCTCAGGTCGGAATAAACTTCAGACTGTAGTGGGGCAGTGCCCTTCACTGGGGACGAGGGGACTGGGGGGAAGGAGGGCAGCCGAGTGTACAGGACACAGGCTTTGGAGTCAATGGGATGGTTTCAGTCCCAGCTTTCCCACTTGCTGAGTGGTCTTGGTCAAGTCCCTTAACCTCTGTAAGACCCTAGTTTCTTTATATATAAAATATAATAATGGTCTTTAAGACACAGGGTTCTGTGGATTAAATGATAAAATCTGTGTATCGTCTGAGCACAAAATTTGGGTTCATAAGTGGGTGCACCTGTTATTATGGCTGTTGTGGTTGCTGTCATCAGCCAGGACCCTCCAACTGGACCCCCAGGAGCGGTAGGGGTCTCTGGCCTTGGTTATACAGACCAAGAAGGGTGGGGCAGATCAAAGGAATGAAGCACTGAAGTCCTGATACATGCTACAGCTTGGATGAAACATTATGCTAAGTGAAAGAAGGCAGTCATGAAGACCATATATTTTGATTCCATTTATATGAAATCTGCAGAGTAGGGCTGGGAATTTGAGGGGAAATGGGGAGTGACTGATAATGGGTATGGGGTTTCTTTATAGGGTGATGAAAATGTCCTAAAATCGATTTTGGTGATGGTTGCACAACTCTATGCATACTAAAAATTATTGGGTTGTACACTTGAAATGGGTGAATTGTATGATATGTGAATTAAATCTCAATAAAGCTCTTATAGTGAAAAAAAAAAAAAAAGGAAAAAACAGAAGGGTAGGGCAGAAGGCTTGGCTGGTCCTTTCCCTGGTGTGGAAATTTCGGGTCTGAGAGAGATGTCCCTGGACCATTGGATATTAGGGTGTAGCTTTAGTCCCAGGTTCCTAAACTCCCACCGCCTTCTCTCTGGCTGCCCACAGGCAAGCAGGCCAACACAGAGGAGAGGAAGGCTGCCCTCAAAACAGCCTCCGATTTCCTCTCCAAGATGGGCTACCCCAAGCAGACCCAGGTGAGTCTTGGAGGCCAGTAGGACTGGGGTTGGCAGCTGGGTATCTGAGTCTCCTCTGAGTACCCGTGAGGCCCAGCCACATCCTGCTCAAGCCCCTCTCCTTCCCAGGTCTCCGTCCTTCCCGAGGGTGGTGAGACCCCGCTATTCAAGCAGTTTTTCAAGAACTGGCGGGACCCAGACCAGACGGATGGCCCCGGCCTGGCCTACCTCTCCAGCCACATTGCTAACATAAAGCGGGTGCCCTTCGACGCCGCCACCCTGCACACCTCCACCGCCATGGCCGCCCAGCACGGCATGGATGACAACGGCAGAGGCCAGAAACAGGTACCTCGGGTGGGCTGGGGATGGTGTCGTCCAGGCCGCTCCCTCACTCCATCTGCAGGTACCTCTGGCCCATACTCAGCCTCCTGCTTCCCTGAGGATGGTTTTCTGTGAGATTTTGGTCACAGTTTTGGTGGATGAGACCTTTGTTTTACTTAATTTTCACAACAAATGTATTCTGAGCACCTACTGTGTGCTTAATGCATCACATCTCGCCCTGCCCCCAAAGAGGATCTGGTCTGGAAGGGGAGTTGACCACCATCGATTTTTCAGACCCTATGTGGTCTTTGGAAGATTGGAGGTGAGCCCAGGGGATTTGGGGAGCACAGAGGATAGTGATGAGTCCAGCCCTGAGGGGCTGGGCAGTTGGGGCAGCCTTCACAGAATCAGGGACCCTTGAGTGGGGCCTCAGAATATGAGCAGGAGTTCGCCAATGCTTGTGGAAGAGGGAGCTGTCCCGTGAAACTGGTACCGACAGCATCCTCAGGGAAGGGCCTTGAATGCTGTGTCCAAGGACAGGTAACCAGTGACTGCTGGTGAAGGTTTTCTCTATTTCTTTGAAAGCAGAATTGTGACAGGCTCAGTTCTGTGCTTTAAAAACTCACTGTGCAGATGGGTTGAACACAGGGAAACAAAGATAAGAGACCCCAAGAGGAAGTCAGATGAAGAGAGAGAAGTCATGTGACTTTGAGATTAGGATGGTCAAGGTGACAATGGAAAGGTGAGGAACAGGGTTCAGAGATATTTATAAGGTAGAATCCACCTCAAACATTGATTCTATTCCCCATGTTAGAAATAACAAAAATATTCATTTTAATGAATTACTGTTTTTGTCTTTTTTTTTTTTTTTAAGAAGGTACCGGGGTTTGAACCCAGGACCTCATACATAGGAAGCAGGTGCTCAACCACTGAACTGCATCTGCTCTCCAATAAGAGATGGCTTTTTCATTTGTTTGTTTTTAGGAGGTACCAGGATTGAACCCGGGACCTCATACATGGGAAGCAGGTGCTCAACCACTTGAGCTACATCAGCTCACTGGTTTTAATAATTCATTACTCTGATGGGGGAGGAGTATAGTGAAAGTATTCAGGATGGGGCAGTGTGTAAGACCCCTGGTAACCAGGCTGTGTGATCTTGGGCAAGTTACTTCCTTGAGCGTCACTCACTTCCCTCCTAATGATGGGGTTTAATCCCATCATCCATCATCATCAACCATTTTCAAGATCTGGAGATTCTGGGACTCTGTCTCCACAGCACCACCAGGTGGCGCTGCGGGGCCTCAGGCCCACTTGGAAAATTTGGTGTCACTGGAGCTTTGCAATAAGACCTGCGAGCCAGGGTCATTCTGAGGTTACTTGGTGATGGCCCTGCCTCTGAAAGTGACCTATAATGTCCAGTCAAGTCCATAATGATATGGACGGTGGTAATCAATAATAACAATAATAAATAGAAAGCTAAGGACAGCTGCTGCTTAGCGCCGTCGCCCTGTGCCAGGAGCTGTGCTAAAGACTTTGGTGAATACTCTCATTTGAGTCTCACAGCAATCCTCTGAGATAGATATTCTTATTACCCCCATTTTTCAGACAAGGAAACTGAGGCTTGGCAAGGTGAAGCCAGATGTCCCAGGTCACACAGCCTCTAAGGGTTAACTCAGAGGCTAACTCAGACCTGTGCTCTTAACCCTCACTGTGCTATGCCCATTAAGAGCAAGTCCCGAGCATGTCTGGCAGGAACCAGTCCTGGTGTTGACCCCACAGAGGGGGAAAGTACAGGGTGGGGCAGAGGTGTGGTAGGAGGATCTGGACACCTGGGTTTGAATCCTAGCCCTGCCATTTAGTGGTTGTGTGATTTGGGCAAATTATTTCACTTCAGCCTGAGCCCAAGTGATGTCGTGTGTAAGAAGCTTGACCCATTGTCTAGCACAATCCACCACGCTGCAGTTTCCCAGCAGGCCTGAGTTGGGGGCTGGGGGTGCTGCACGGGTGTCTGACCCCAACTTTGCTTTGGCAGATCTGGAGAGTTGAAGGCACCGACAAAGTGCCCGTGGACCCTTCCACATATGGGCAGTTCTTCGGTGGAGACAGTTACATTATTCTGTACAACTACCACCACGGCGGCCGCCAGGGACAGATCATCTACAACTGGTGAGGGTCTGGGGCCATCGGGGGCGGGTGGGTGGGTGCTGAGGGCACCAGCTGGGCCGTGAGTACAGCAAGGGGCAGTGGGGGCGAGCAGGCCTGAGGGAAGTCTGAGGCTGTGGGCCTCAGGCGGGACAAACGCACTCCTCTGCGAAGGCCACATCCACAAGACGCGAGAATAAGCACCACTTATTTCTTGAAACAACTTTGAAACTTCCTCTTGTAAAGGCATTACATGCCATTATAGGGATGCGACCAGCGAGACGCAAACAAACAGGCAGACAAATCGCCTCCCACAATCCCATGCTGAGCTGAGTGCTGTGTACACTTTGGTGTCTAACCTCCCAGATAGGTTTTAATTTTGAAATTTTATTTTTAATTCTTTAGATAATACATCTTTGTGGTTCAAAAATCAAAAACAGAATAAAAAGGTATTCGCTGAGAAATCTTGTTCCCATCTCTTTTCACCCCATTACCCAACTCCCAGGGACAACCACTTTCAATAGTCTCTTTTTTTTTTTTTTTTTTTTTTTTTAAAGATTTTATTTATTTATTCATTTATCCCCCCCCTGCTGCCTGCGCTCGCCTGGTCAGCCAACCACGCCGTGCGGGCGGGCCCGGGCCTGCCCCCACCAGGAGGCCCCGGGAACCGAACCCGGGGCCTCCCATATGGTAAACGGGAGCCCCACCGATTGAGCCACAGCCGCTTCCCGTCAATAGTCTTATATAGTCTTTCAGTAATTCTTTATGCAAATATAAAGAAATAGGACTCTGTATTCCTTGTTCCCTTCCTTTCATATATAAACGGTAGCATACTATGTATGTTGTCCTGTGCCTGGCTTTTTTCACTTAATTCTTTCTGGATAGCAATCTATGTCAGTACATAGAGAGCTTTCTCCTCATTCTTGTTTTACAACTGCATGATATTCCATTTTGTAGCTATATTACAGTTTATTTAACAAATTCCCTGTTGATGCATACTTGGGTTGATTCCCATTATTAGAATCATTGCTGTGATTAATAACCTTAAACAAACGTCATTTTGAATGTGTATAGATATATCTGTAGAGTAAGTTCCCATAAGTGGGATGATTGGGTCAAGGAGTAAATGCAATCGTCATTTCTGATAGATAGCGCCTCACTTCCCTTGATAGAGTTTGTAGCATTTTGCACTCCCACCAGCATTGTATGAGAGTGCCTTTTCCCCATAGCCTCAACAGTAGAGTGTGCTGTCAAACTTTTGGGTGTTTGGGAATCTTTTTTTTTTTTTTTTGAGGTATCCGGGCCTGGGATTGAACCCTGGACCTCATATGTAGGAAGCTGGCACTCAACCACTGAGGCACACCGGCTCCCCCTGAGTTGGTTTTTTCACTTGTTTTCTTGTTTGTTTTTTTATTTTAGCAGGCACCAGGAATTGAACCTGGGACCTCCCATGTGGGAAGCAGATGCTCAACTTCTTGAGCCACATCCACTCCCTTGTCAATGTTATAGTTTCTAAAATGATATCTCAGTATACTTTTTTTTTTCTTTTGTGCTTGTTTTTTTTTTAATTTTTAAAAAGATTTTTAGATTACATAAATGTTATATGAAAAATATAGGGGTCAGTGTACTTTCAATTTGCATTTTTCTTATCTACCTTTTGGAGAGCTCCAACTCAATCTCCAGCTTTTTGTTTGTTAGTTTGATTGAGTTCTGCATATTGAGTTTCTTCTTTTTTCAACTTTTTATTTAGAAATATTGATAGACTTGCTGAAAAGTTGCAAAAATGGTACAGGGAGTTCCCACATACCACTCAATAGCTTCCCCTATGTTATCATCTTATATAACCCTAGTAAAATGATTAAATTATCAAAACCAGGAACTTCACACTGATATTAATACTAATTACTAACCTATCGGCCTTATTTAGATTTCATCAGTTTTCCCACCTACGTCCTTCTGGCCAAAGATCAAATCTAATATCCCACATGGCATTTAACCATCGGGTCTCTTTAAAAGTCTCCTCCAGTCTTTTACAATTCCTCACCTTTCTTTTTTTTTTATGATGTTGACACTTTTGAAGAATATTCATCAATTATTTTGCAGACAACCCCAGCCTTTAAAAGCAGCTTTTGGAAATAATTTTTTGGGCTAGATGTTGTACACACATGGTACAAAACTCAAAAGAAGACATTTTTGCTTTTAATTGGCTTATCAGCACATTGATTTGTAGGTTTGTTGGTTTGTATGTTCATATAGATAACATATCTTGGTTATGGGAAATGTAGACAACATAGGAAGAGGTGAGGTAGAAGGCCCAAATCCCCCTATATCTCACCTCTGGGGCAGTCGCCGTGGGCCTTTTGGTGCAAACATCCATGCGGACCTCTCTGCATGTGTCCACATGGGTCCAAGCTAACCAATGTCTTTTCCCACAAATGGGCTCATGTCGCCCTTGCTATCCATGCAGAGAAATGTCCTGACCACCTTTCTGCCTTTCTCTTGTGGCTGCCCAGGATGGGATGACCATCCAGTCCCCTGGGGAGGACATTTAAGAAAAGGAAATCCATCCTTTATGCTTTATATAAAGGAAGGAAAGATCCTGAGCTGGAAGTGGAGCATTGGTTTGGTTCCTGGCTCCGGTTGTTCTTGAGAGAGTTCCTTTCCCTCTCTGTGTCTTGGTTTCACTACCTATAATGTGGAGATTTGTGGGTTTCTCAGGCCAGAGCAAGGGAACGGCTGCTGAGTATCTCTTCCTCCTCCAGGCAGGGTGCCCAGTCTACCCAGGATGAGGTCGCCGCATCTGCCATCCTGACGGCCCAGCTGGATGAGGAGCTGGGAGGTACCCCTGTCCAGGTGAGCCCCCTACTGCCTCTGAGCCTTGTCCATTTGTCTGTCCATCCAGCCATTCATCAGCCAGCCAGCCAACCATCTCTCCATCCATCCAAGCAACAAATATTTATGCAGAGCTTCCATGTGCCTGACACTGGGGCTGCAGCAGTGAACACATGGCCATGGCGCCTGCACTGATAGCGTTGACAGTCTCGGTGGGAGATAGACATTCAACAAACATGCGTCCAAATGAAGGTGTAAGCACACCCCGAGTGAAAGTGATCAGACACTGAGAGAGAGTGGTAGGTGTGGCTGCACGACTGAGTAGTGAAGAAGGTGGACTCTAGCCGGCCTGCTGGGCTTTGAATCTGTCTTCACCTTTGAGAAACCTTGGGCAAGTTACTTGGCCTGTCTACCTCCATGTTCTCAAAATGAGGGTAATAACCGTCATTATCTCACAGGGGTGCTGTGAGGATTAAGAAATAGCATCTATAAATAAAGCATTGAGAGCCCTTATACATGCATTTTAAAGACATAAATCCCAGATGGGATCCAATTGGATTAGAGATGGTCCCCTGAGGAAGGGACTTTTTAGTTGGGACCAAAAGGAGTAAGAGTTGGCCAGGCAAAGAGTGAAGGAAGGCACACTGCAGGAACAGCAGATGCAAAGGCCCTGAGGTGGGAGGGAGGATGGGGTAGTACAGTGAAGGGGAAAATGCCATGAGATGAGGCCACAGAAAGGATATTGGCCTTGATCCTGAGAACAATGGGAAGTTGCTGAATGGTGAATCTGACAGGAAGTAATCTATGCATTTAAAAGGCTGCTCCAGCTACAGTGTGGGGACCCAGAGGACAACAGAACCAGGTCAGGGAGATGTGGGGGAGGCAGATGAGAATTCTGCCCCGACCGTGGCAGGCTGCTTTCTCCATCCTACCTCAGCTGCATCTTCAGAGCATTAGAGTGGGCAGGGCTCAAGAATTGGATCCGGGGTTGATGCTCTGACTTTGGACTGTGACAGTGGGGTCCTTCTGGGTGCCAGGCACCAAGTGAGATGATTATGTCTTATTTTATCCCAACAACATACTTGGGAGGAGCATTCTTGGGCCATTTTACAGAAGAGAACCTAAAAGGTTGAATCACGTGCCCAAGTTCTCACTGTCAGGGTGGCCCTGGGATTTGAGCTCTCATCGAGTGGTGGTGGCTCCTGGTGGTAAAGTGATCACATACACCCAAGATACACATGAGATTATCCTCTAAACCTTATTAGCCAGAGCCACCGATCTGATTTGAAATGAGGTGGGCACACAGGACGTGAGCAGCTGGGATAAATCTTGGTGTAGCTCTCCTTGTTTGCCCTCCCCCCGACCAAGCCCCTGACTGCAGCCTGCATCGGGGGTTTCTGCAGATCTGGAAAGCTCCATTCCCACCACCCCACTGGCTTTCAGACCCGGGGCTGATGTCACCATCCTGGAAGAATGTCCACAGATAATCCCTGTGTTTCCATTTAAGGGAATACTTGCAAACATGGGCCCTCCTAGTTCTTGGCCCAGACTCAGGGTCAGCAAGCCAGGTCCTCATGGGAGGGGGAGGGCAGCAGGGGCAGCACTGTCACCAGCCTTCCTGGAAGTCCCGTTTCCCTCCCTGGCGCCTGTGCACTATCTATGCCGCTGAGATGCAGGTGTGGTGGCCCCATTTGGGGTGGGGAGGGGCTTGGGCCATACTGGCTGGGGTAGGGGGTGAGCCCGGTGCTGCCCAGGAGGAATGGTGCCTCCCTCCTTCCCTGACTCCATCTCCTGTCTACCTGCCAGAGCCGCGTCGTCCAAGGCAAGGAGCCTGCCCACCTCATGAGCTTGTTTGGCGGGAAACCCATGATCATCTACAAGGGCGGCACCTCCCGTGAGGGCGAGCAGACAGCCCCTGCCAGTACCCGCCTCTTCCAGGTCCGGGCCAGCAGCTCTGGAGCCACACGAGCTGTTGAGGTAACTCCCAGTTCCTGGACCACAGGGAGGGATTGGTCCTGCTGAAACTTCCCAGGCTAGATGGGCAGATCTCTGGGCATGGAACCCTGAGATTAGGTGAGGGGTTTAAGCAGCTTTTTGTGCCTTCCTGATCTGGCAGCAGGATTGTATGTCATAGACTTCCCTTTGTTTCAAGGATGCCCAGTGCCCCTTGCATACCTCCCAGAATGGGTAGCTCACTACCTTTTAGCTAGTTCATTCTACCCAATCTGGATAGTCTTCCTGGCTGCCACTGGCCTTTTCAGGGCGGAAGGTGCAGACCTGGACAAAATCCTCTAGAATCATGTGAGCAGCCCAGGGGAGCTCAGGACTATCACCTCCTTTGTTCTGTGCACTCAACTTCTGTTAATGCAGCCCAGAATTCTAGAATCCTCTTGGCTAGCACAGTGTATTAGTGACTCATGGGTGTAACTAATGCTCTAACCTGGTGGGGTGTGTTCCTCTGAGGTTTCACCTAAGAGTTAGCCCTGCTGCAGGGACTCTTGGGCTGTGAAGAAGGGGCCAAGGGCTTTTTGTCTGGTTCTTGATTAACTGAGCACTGTCCCTGCCAGGTGATCCCTAAGGCTGGTGTACTGAACTCCAATGATGCCTTTGTGCTGAAAACCCCCTCGGCCGCCTACCTTTGGGTGGGTGCAGGAGCCAGTGAGGCAGAGAAGACGGGGGCTCAGGAGCTGCTCAAGGTGCTGCAGGCCCGGCCCGTGCAGGTGGCAGAAGGCAGCGAGCCAGGTAAAGCTGGGGGTGGAGGGGCCCACTGCTCTCTGGGCACTGCAGCTATTGGGTTGTCTCTCCCTTCTGCTTTGGGGTCTTCTATATCTTCGCCGCTCCCCAATGCCTGCCACCTGATGTGTGTTCAATAGAAACATGTTGGATTAAAATGAGGGCTGTGGTCAGTGGGAGGGCAGCCTCCAGAAGTCAGAGAAAGGGGAGCTCAGCTGGGGCAGCTGGCAAAGTTTGCTGGAAGAGGCAGTAACTTGGCAGGAAGCCCTGGAAGATCGTGGGGAGGGGTAACAGCATCAGAGGACAGTGGCCTTGCCTAATATTTAGTATCTTTGTGGACAGAAATGCCACAAGCCTGCTCTGTTTCCAGAATCATAAGGTCAGGGGCATCCTCCTTATGCCGCCCTCAGTCTTTTCTGTTGTTACTTTGCGCCCATTCCCTCTGTTTGATGCTTCATAGAGGGGAAGTGTAGCCTGGTATAGTGCCCAAGGGGACCTTCTGTGGGGATGGACATACTCTGGATATGCAGGTCCAGTGTGCTAACCACTAGCCACATGAGGCCGTTGGCACTTGAAATGTGGCTAGTGCAACTGAGGAACTGAATTTTGAATTGTATTTAATTTTAATTAATTAAAATTGAAATAGCCACACGTGGCCATAGCTACCATCTTGGACAGCACAAGTATGGTGGAAAGAATATGGGGTTTGGAGTCAGACAGATAAGGTTTGTGTTCTAGCTTTCTCGTGTAATAACTGTGTGATCTTGGGTGAATTGCTTAACCTCTCTGAGCCTCAGTCACCTCATTTCTTGAGTGGGAATCATTATCCTCATCCCGCAGTGGTGTTGCCACTCTCAAGCCAGAAGTAGTCTACTGCCAAATCTGCCCTCTCTGGGCCTCTGTTTCATCACTTTCAAATTCTCTCAGGCAAATTCCATCTTTGAACCTTGGGAGTATAAGATGGAGGGTGGGGATTTGGTTGGGCTCGGGAAGAGTGTGTCCTGGGGTCTGAGGAGAAGGGCTTGGGAGGTGGCGTTGCCAGTCGGGCAACTGCCGTGGCCCCCCCTTACAGACAGCTTCTGGGAGGCTTTGGGCGGAAAGGCCCCCTACCGCACATCCCCGCGGCTGAAGGACAAGAAGATGGATGCCCACCCTCCTCGGCTCTTTGCCTGCACCAACAAGATTGGACGTTTTGTGGTGAGCCCCTGAGGAGATCAAACCTCTGCTTTCCCCCCAGTGGGCAGGTCCCAAGGAGTGGGGCCAGTCAGTAATGGGGAGGGGGAAAAGTTCTGATCACTCAGCCTGGAGCAAGGACACAACCCGACTCTTACTTGGGGGAAAAAGAGCCTCTCCCTGATGCTCTCTCATTAACCCCTTTCATTCCTTTCAGATTGAAGAGGTTCCTGGAGAGCTCATGCAGGAAGATCTGGCTACTGATGATGTCATGCTCCTGGACACCTGGGACCAGGTGGGTGAAGGACAGAAGGTAAAGGCCATCTGGGTCCAAGGGGATGGGAGGAGCTAGACTTCCAGCTCTAGGATCACTTGCCAGAAGGGCTTAAAAGAGGCAGTGCAAGGTTTTGCTAGAAAAGCCTCTGAGCTCCTGCATGGCACTTCCCCTTGCAGACCTTCTGAGTTTCTATTTCCTTATCTGCATCCAGTCTTTCACCATTAAGTTTATGGTTGGCTGTGGGTTTTTCCTATATGCCCTTTATCATGTTGAGTAAGTTACCTTCTTGTTCCTATTAGAAGTGGTTGTTTTGTTTTGTTTTTTTCTAATCAAGAGGCAATGTTAGATTTTGTCAAAAACCTTTTCTGCATCAATTGAGGTGATCATGTGCTTTTTTTCTTCATTCTATTAAGGTGGTGTATTACATTTATTGATTTTCTTATGTTGAACCACTCTTGTAATCCTGGGATAAACCCCAGTAGGTCATGGTATATAATTCTTTTAATATGCTGTTGGTTTCAATTTTCTAGTATTTTATTGGGGATTTTTGCATCTATGTTCATAAGGGAAATTGGTCTATAGTTTTCAGTTATTTTTATACCAAGCCTTAGATCCATGTTCGCCAAGACACACAGGGACTGGCACATGGTAGACTCTCAATACATAATTTGTTGATGAATAAATGAGTAGGCATATATTTGGCCATTCATTTGTTTGAAGAAATAAATACCTTCAAAGGAATAATTCATGGACTTCTAGAGACGGATCTCAAACTCAATGCCTGATGGCACCTGGCTGATAAGGTTAATGAGTGAAGCATGTTGGGATAGGGTCATTAAGGAATGGTGGGGCCTGAGGCAAGGTGGAACTGACCATCCAAAGGGGGGCAGTCACTGCTCAGCTTCATCCAAGTGAGGGTGAAGGCCCAGGGTGCCATCCTCCAATTGTTTTTAAGAGAAGTTGGAAATCTAGATTTTTATGTAATCAGTTGATAACTAAATTTATTTTAAAAGGCACTGCAGGCCAACAGAGGGCAGTGGATGGGTAAAAAAAACCTGCTTGTAGGCCACCTGTTTGTAACCTCTGTTCCAGATAATTCCGGTCCTAGCCTGTGGGCTCTGTTGGTTGTGGGCTTTGTCCAGTTCAGCACCTGGAACCCCATCATTCTCTTTCCAGCAGACGACTTGGTCAAGCACATCTCATTCACCTTTTATTTCGTGTCTCACCTCCAGGTCTTTGTCTGGGTTGGAAAGGATTCTCAAGAAGAGGAAAAGACAGAAGCCCTGACCTCTGGTGAGAATCCCCATCTGCTCGTGGGTCTTTGGGTGTGGTGTGGTGGGAACAGCTTCCTGCTTGGGTCTGGGAGTGGTATCAGTGGGGTGAGGACTTCCTCGGCTGTGGGAAGCCCTTCATAAGCCCTGCCCACAGCGGCGAAAGAACAGATGAGTTCCTTCAGAAAGCCTCGTGGTAAAACGGGGGAAGGAAGGAACAAATGGGAAGCAGTTCCAAGTTCTCAGTGTTCAGGGTTGGAAAGCAGATTTTTGGTAGCAGAAAAGCTCTGCTTTGGAAGCAGGGAACCTAAAAGCTGGTTCTTTACTATCTTCTAATAGGAGACAGCAAGAGAAAATGATATATCCAAAGAGAGATTGAGAGCTTTGCGAAGCAGGGGGTTAAACCTATTCCTTCCTGTGTACTGGTTCCTGGGCAGGGTGGTGGAGGGGGGGTGGGTGGCATCGCCTGTAAGGGATGGGAGTGTCCGGTGCAAGGTGTGGCTGTAGGGACATTAGAACCAAATGCCATGTTTGTTAACTCCTGCCCAGAACAGATCTCCTCCTGATGTGGGAGGCACTAAAACCTCCTGGGGCTTTTTTTCTTCCTTGTGTGCCTGCAGCTAAGCGGTATATCGAGACAGACCCAGCTAAACGGGACAGGCGGACCCCCATCACCATCGTGAAACAAGGCTTTGAGCCTCCATCTTTTGTGGGCTGGTTCCTCGGTTGGGATGACAACTACTGGTCTGTGGACCCCTTGGACAGGGTCATGGCTGAGCTGGGAGCCTGAGGAAGGACAGGCCCCACCAGTGTCTCTGGTCAGTGCCTTTGAGAATTGTCCATCCCTCAGAGAGACCCTAAGCAAGCGGGCAACTCTGGTGTGTGTGTATTTTTTTTTTTTTTTTTTTTACAGTAGCCAAAAACAGCCCTGCAAAAATTGAGGGTCCTTGCAAATTGTCTCGAATATATGTGCTTTGGAAATTTAATTCAATAAAAGCTCTTGAAGTGTGTTAGCCAAGTGTGGTTCCATTTTTTTTCTTTGCTCAAAAGCCCCTGTCCACCTGATAGTAACATGTCAGCCTCTGCCCTGCTGGAGCGTGCCCCTGGTAGTTCTGAGAATACCCAGGGGAGGTGCCTTGCATGTGCCTATGAACCAGTAGATAAGCTACATCCACCCCGTGTGTTAATCCTGATCCTCTGAGAAGCAGATACCAAGGTGAGATGAAATGTGCAAGTATTTTATTAGGGAGAATGCTTGTATAAAAGGAAATAGGGAAGGAGCTGGGAAAGGCTGGGCAAGTCATCAGACCAAGATGCAAATCTGACCCCAAGTGAAGAAGAGAGGGAGAGAAGGTTGGAAGGAAGCATCCTAGACTGCCACACAGTCCAGGAAGGTTTGGTGAAGCTTCTGGGGAAGCCTTGAGCCAAATTCAAAGTGTTCTCGAGCCAAAGTTGAAGTTGGCCAGCAAAGGAGTTGCATGCACCTCTCCCAGAGGCAGGGTGGATCTTAATCACCCACCGCAGTCAGTCAGTAGGAGGTGTGGCCTTGGAGCATGTGTGGGGATGGATTTCAAAACCCCCAGCTGCAGCTGGAGCATGTGTGGGGATGGATTTCAAAATTCCCCAGCAGGGAATTGCATTCCCTGTAGTAGAAGGTCTACAAGGTGCATAATCATAGCCACCACACCCTGCAGCATCCGCCTAGACCTTCCACTCTTCCTCTGCTTCCAACGAGTTTCATATCTGTTACCCCAAAGCTCTTTGGAGAAATCTCCGTGGCAGCAGCTACCATGACAAGAGATGCTCCCCGGATGATTTTAATATTTGCAGCCTTTCGGGTGGGGGAGAGGGACTTTGTCTGTGTCCCACATGGTAATTCGGGCCCTGAATCTCTGCCTACTCTCAGGATGCCATGAAATCCCTCTTAGACATTTCTATTAACTTCTTCCTAAAGCTTTTCACCATAGAGGGTCCAAACTTGTATGAGGAACCTGCTGGGGGATAGACTCCCATTACCTCCCCTCCATCCTTCTGGTTTTTTTCTTGCTATGTGTTCCCTCCATCTTGTTCTGTGCCATCTACTCCGTATCCCCTCAAGGTTAAGGAGTGAAAGTGCCGATGAATGTGTCCGTAGAAGTATAGAAACCAGTGTGAGGGTTTATGTGGTAGGGTGTGCATGTGTGTTTACATTGTCGTTTCCAAAGCTGGTTGATCACCTGAATTGCCCAGGGAGCTTTTTAAAAGTACAGATTCCTTAAGGGCCCTACCTCCAGAGATCCTGATTCATTGCAGAAGTGATGAAGGATAGTGGAGAAGGAATTTTCCAGGTGAACGGTGGGAGAAAGTCATCTTAGGCAGAGGGTGCAGCAAGCAGGAAGGCAGGGAGGTAGGAAGGAGAATGTTGTACTCTGGGAACAAATACCCAGTGTGCTGGAGCAGAAGGTGAGGTTTGTGAGGCCTCCACACTGAGAGATGGGCAGGGAGAGGTCTTAGGGGTTTGGACTTGATCCTATAAAGGCTTGCCTTGCCTACTCCAAAGTGTTGCTTTCATGGTCAAAGCAAACAATTTGCCAAATGCAAAGTCCTGGAACAAAGGCAGCATTTATCACCTGGAGCCTCTAGGGCCTTAGCCAGCTCACCTCCTGAAAGCCTGTGGGAGGTCGAATTGCAGGTGGACCTGCCCCTGAATTCTTTTGGCTTGTGCTTACATTCAAGGTTGTGGTTGTGGCCTCAGAAAGACCGCTGAAAGGCTGTGAAAAGGAAATTGCACGGAGCAACTAAGTGCTCTGGTTTCATATTTTACCCCCAAAACGGCAAAACAGCTTATCAGGAACAGTATGGCTTCCACCACATTTTCTTTTCCTAAAAATTTTTGTGAGACCTTGGACTTCATCGACCCCTGGAACAAAGTCATTGTGAAATGCCAGGACAGGTGCCAAAGGAGCATCACTTGGAAAGAGACCGGCCTGCGCATGTGCCCCCACGTTCCATCTTGGGCTATTCAGTTCAGTTCAACAGATATTTATTGTGCTAAGCAGTGTGCAAGGAAATTAGAGATAAAACAGTTAAAAAATTCTCTTAGCCTCAGTTTCCACACCTGCAAAATGGTAATACTGTATTAATATAATACCTAGCAGAGGTTGGGCATAAGATAGTGGTTAAAAGCTGGGCTTTGGAGTTAGATCTGGGTTCAAATTCTATCTCCACCACCTATCAATTTCCTTAGCTGCAAAATGGGAATAAGAGCATTGTCTACCCACTGAGAATTCTCATTAGGCTTGAGAGAGATAATGTGTTTGTAAAATGCTTAGCACAATGTCTGTTCCATAGTAAGTGTCTGAAAATGATTTAAAAAAATTTTTTTTTTCTTTTGGTTTGGCCTATTTGAAGAGCCTAGCACACAGCAGGAGCGATTACCCATCTGTGGTGATAAAGACCCCCTGCACTGTGTATCAGATAGAGTGCTTATGGCTGTAAGCAAGGGAAAACCAATGCAAATTAAATTAAACCACAAGCACTTTTATCTCATAAATGATAGTCCAGAGATTAGTGTGACTTCCTGGTTGACGAAAACCAACGGCTTTGGGTTTCCTGATACTCTCCCCAGTCTGGTAGTGTTCTGGTTCTCACAGCTGTGCATGGCAATACCCAGAGGGAAGGCGAAAATACTGTTTCTGGAAGTTTTCCCAGAAGAGGAAGAGCTGCTCCGAAGCCCACAGACAGCCTCTCCTCAGGTCTCAAAAGCCCATATGAAATCCTTTAACCATTCCTGAATGAATCATGGACTAGAGGAATGGAATTATCCATAGGCGAATTAGGTTCATACCAAGAACTGGGAGTGAATTCCTCTTCGCCTCAGGTGAGAGCCCAAGGGGCAGATACCTAACAAAGCCTAGGAAAGAAGCAGGGGGCAAATGAATGCTGGACAGGCAGCCATTTTGTTTTGAGACTTTTGGGGCCAAATGCTGAAACTGATATTAACAGTAATGGTTATTTCAGTCTTGTGGCATTTAATTATTTTCAGAGTTAAATTTCCAGATAATTCTCCCCAGAAACTTTTAGGGAAGATTCCCAGCCTCCATTATAGTTGCTACATTTTTAGAGTTTTCTAAAACTTCTGTTTTGCCAGAGATTTCAACTTTTTTCACCAAACTTCTGGCTATAGTGTGGATTGAAAAGGGCTGCTTTCTATTAGCAAGTGTAGCTCCTTCAGGCAAATCCCAACCTGATCTGACCACAGCTGCTATAGTCCTGCTATCAGCATCACAGCAAGAGACCACCATTAATTAGCCCCAAAGAATCCAGGGATTTTACCATGGCATGGTCAATACAACCAAACAAGTTTATGCATGGAAGTGAGAGGTATGTAAAGTGCCATGCTGGTACTTGGCACTCAATAAATTGTGGTTCCTTTTGCCTTCCCCTTAGTTCCTACAAAGTAAAAACCCTTCAGGTAACTGTATGGCTTTGAAGTTAAATAGGATTTTAGAGACTATCTAGCCCAATAGTTCTTAAATCTTTAGGTAGTCTTGGTGGTGGGGTCAGTTAACTGCCTACATTGTATACAAATTTGTGTGCATGCCTCTGTGCAATTTTCAAAGACAAAGCTCTATAGCTTCCAACACATTCTCAAAAGAGCTGAGACCCGAACAGGTGTTCAGCCTTCTCATTTTACAGGTGAGGAAAACGAGGCTCGGAGAGGGGCTATGACTTGCTTAAGCTCATATTACAAGTTTGATAGTATAGCAAGAAAAGCACTCATGACCAGTGATTTTCAATTGTGATCTGCAGGATTCTGAGACGCTTCAGTGATTTTTAAAAATAATTCCACTTTTAAAGCGTTAATTAAAATCACAATTAGAAACAAAATGGACAAATTAACTGAATGCAAAGCCTGGTTTAAGACTACCAAAAAATTTTTCACAAGTGATTAATACGAATTTTTTTATAATACAGTCTCATTATTCACATTGATTATATTAAATAAATGTTAAACATTTGGACTTAAGAATTTATACTTGTAAAAGACATTTTTAATCTTTTACCAGTGAACAGTTTCCTTTTTAAAAAAAGGGCGGGACGGTTTGGCCTACTGCTAAAAAGCTTGAAACACTGGTGAATGGCAAGGGTGTTGGGTTCACTATTTACTAGCTGAGTGACCTTGGGCTAGCAATACCTGGTGTTGTGAGGCTCACAAGAGATAGTATATTTTAAAGGGCTATGTAAGCTCAAAGAACGTGGAACACTGGTTTCCTCCCGCCCAGGCCAATATGCTATAATAGGTTGTGGTTATAAACAATCTATTCCCCTCCTTTGTACTGAATTTTGGCCTAGATCTGATTGCTCAAAACTAAAGTTTAACTTTTGAGACCTGTTTGAGCGTGAATACAGTTTCACTAATCAAATGAACTTTGATAGTGTTGAAAAGTTGTGACCTACTTGTAAAAATGATGTGATAGTGGTATGTGTACTGGGGCAGGTAGGACAGGCAGTGTACACACAAAAATACACAGACACCTGAGGAATCTTTGACATCAGACAGATCTGTGTTTGAATCTCAGCTCTGCTCCTTACCAACCATGTGACATTGGTCAAGTTTTAACCTTTGAAACTTGGTGTTCTCATCTGTAAAATGGGGCTAATAAAAGTATCTATTTCATCAAGCTGTTTTAAGGATAAAATAACAGAATTTATGTACAAATGCTTGAGTATAGGGCAGAGGGTATGACTGTGTGATTAGCTGAGTGACAGCAAAAAAATGGGTTACTGTCCTGTTTGGAGGAAGGCAAAGGGAAGTGAAGACAGCCAAGGCTTCAGAGGAATACATGGATCTCAAAGTCCCCAGGGAAAATGTGTAGAAGGTGCACTGGAGAGAGCATGGACATGGAAGATGCAGGTGGGCTATTCCAGCCTCTCCCTTTCCTCTGGCCACATGAAGGAAACAAGGCAGCCAGCCCAGGACTGGAGGATCTTATACACTACTACCGAAAAGTGAAACCCCCACATGCTAAATGCAGGAAGAAACAGACTCTCACCCAAAGAAAACTAGTAAAAGTACACACTTTATTATGTAAATCATTGGAAAGGGAGGCCTCCTGGAAAAAACTCTTGCACTAACACTCATCCTAAGAGCTCTTTCTGTATTTCCTCCCTCCCAAGCAATTTCTTCCCACCTATTGGGCTATGAATTCACAAGGCAAAAAAGCAAAGGTTAGCTGGAATTTGGAGATACAAAAACTCAAGGACCCCAAAATCATTGTTACTGTAAGTCTGAGAGGAGATTTTCAACCAGGATTTGAGGTTGTTTCCTGATCCTCAGTGGTCAAAGGTAAGGCATCTCCCAAAACAGAAAAAGCCATCATTTTAAAATTAAAAATATAAATGCAACTTGAGTTCTAGGTCAAAATGCTCCAAACGCTTCTAATAAACTCAGCTAGGAACCTGGATACATGGAGAGTGGTGGTTCAAGATTTTCTAAAATAAGCTTGGGAGAGGGGTATGAGAGAGCGGAAACTTACAGGCTGGGATTGACAGAGTGATCCAGCTAAAGACAGACGTGAAGGAAGGCTCTGGGTAAGGAAGCCACTATTCTTAGACTTCTCTAGGTAAACTCAGAGCCTCAAAGAGGAAGTATTTCAAATGTCCACCAAACCGCTTTCTAGACCAGTAGGAAGAATGCCAGGTTGCTCAAATTCATAGGCATTTGCAAAATGGAAGGTGCTGGCTCATATTATAGACTTAAGAAACTAATCCAGAAGTTGACCACTTCCTCTTTCACCATCAACATACATTATTTAAAAAAAAAAAAAAAAATGACTAGGCAAACAGGAATTTGAAAAAACAAACAAACCCTATAATCCATATAGATAGCCTAAGTCTGACAGCATCTGCCCAAGCTAATTGGACATTATGAGTCCAATATATTGTGAATTTCTTGTATTATTTAATGAGTGGGATTGACAGCCAAGATTTTTCAATGTTCAATAGTTAATAGCAGGCAGACAGTAAAAGATAATATAATGGTTTTCTGAAGATAAAAAAAGCATATTAATCCTCAAGCTATTCAAAATGGGTATATAAACTATTGTTTATAGAAATTAGAGAAAATTTTATTAAAAAAATCAAAACTATTTAAAACCTAATATATGAAAATAGGTAAAAGTGAGAAAAAGCACTTTTGGGACAAGTATTTAGCTGGTTTGAAAGAACACTGAAAAGAATGATTTACTCATAAAGAAGGCTCAAAAAAGTTTTAAAAAAACCACACACACATTATATTAAAAAGGACCTACATAATAGCAGATATATAAGTCTTTGTATGGATAGGGTAATCTTTTTCATTAGTCTTGACCATTTCCTCTAGCACTGATAGGCACAGGCAAGAAAATGCCTACTCTCAAGTGAGGAATTATTTTGAAACTCGGAAAGTAAACAGAGGTCAAGAAAATTTCCTTCAGTTAAGGTTCTCTGGAAGTAAGGCACATAATGGCCCACAGAAGCTGGTTGTAGCATAAGGAGACCACTTTCTGCAAAGCATTTACCCAGCCAGGGGTATCAGTGGTAGTTATAGGATATGTTCCTGCCTTTGGCCTGACTGCAGATACAGGGTACAGAATGGCTAAAGGAAAGCCCAAAGAAGAGGTATTTAACCTACCACATCCATAAAAATATGAACTTTAAAATATTTTAATGAGTAGATTATTTTATATAAACCATCCATCTATTGCTCTTTCAGTTTTTAAAGCTAACAATTCTTTCGTCTGTTTTTATGATCATTACTATACATTCTAAGAACACCAAACAACATAAGGAAAAGGAAAAAGAAGAAGAATATTCACATTCCCTGTCCTACTCTCTCCTTATGGGTTAAAGGCTAATTTGGTCCCCCACTTCATCTTGGAAGGGGAGAGGCTCATCTCTCTGCCTTGGCCTAGGTGGCTCAGTGTTTTGCCCCCATGATGCCTTGCAACATATCTATGGGCAGAGGAAAGACAATTGTTGAGTTTTTCTCAGCAGCAATGGTGGTCAGTGTCTGAAGGTACCGGAGCTGAAGGGCTGCAGGGGATTCAGTGATGACTATGGATGCTTCTTTCAGAGCCCTGGATGCATTCATTTCTCCTTCAGCTGCAATGACCTATAACAGTGGAAAGGAGAGGTGAAATTGAAGAAAAGAGCATGGTATAGTACACCAATCTTCAAACTGGGGTCCCTCAAACTTTGTATACCTCAGGTGGTATAGAAAACTCTCCAGGGAGTATGCCAGAGTAGTTTTTTAGAAACCAGTTTCCTGGTGCTAATTTCCAAATATACATTTTCTTAAAACTGATTTGCCTAAGGTCAAGACATTCTGTTTTACTGTTGCCCTTCCCCCACTTTCCAGGGTACCAAAGGGACAATTCAAAATACTTGAGAAAGTGAATGACTGTAATGACTAGACATAAATCCTTTTTCAAGTCAGGTTCAATTCTTTGATTTCAAAGAAAGGAAAGAGGATTCTATCAAACTGAAAGCTAACAGATCATTAAAAATACGTTTTGATAAAAGATGTATGTATGATTTTTTAGCACATAAACTCAGTGTGCTAAGAACTGGATGACATTACTTTAATCAAAACTTCCATTTCCGTCTTCTTATTTATATAAACAAAGTTTCTTTGTCTTTATATCTGTAAAAATGAAAAATATGAATAGGATTGGATGCTGAATTGTCTCATTCTAGCAGTAAGTAGTAACCATACAAAAATACATGAGTTAATGCCTCACTCATCTAAAAGCAGTTTTAGTAAAAGTTTATTTCTTATTTAGAAGAAATTCCAAAACATTTAGAGACTTTGTAGTTACAGGAAGTAAAAAAAAATGAACTTTCATGCTAAATTTGTTACAGTCAATGAAATAAACAAAATAACTTATAACAATATTGATATTATCTTAGGAAAATAGTCCATGGGAGGAGTGGAAGGGAAATATATGTTCAAGGAGAAAAAGAAATTAAAAAAATTTTCTGACTGTTAAAAAGAAGAGTTTATTCACATAGTTTAAAATTGATGATTAAATCATTGTTTAGATTTCACTGGATACATTTAAAAGAATATCAATAGTTTTATTTAAAAATGTTAGTATTTGTAACATGCCAGGAATTACATGCTTTGCAAGTATATAAACTCACAATGAAAATTTTTACATGTCAACTAAAAATATGTGATGGGATATAGTTTTTCCAGATTTTTTTAGGGGTTATAATTGGCAAAAATTTGAAGATCACTGGAGTGGTGGAGAGAGCAGGGGCTTTGGAGTTTAATACTCTTGAGTTCAATTCCAAAAACATTTACTAGCTGTGTGTTCTTGCAGAGGTTCTTTTTAAAGACCTCTGAGCTTCAGTTTCTTATTCCTAAAATGAGATAATACCTACCTAAAAGGATCATTGTGAGGAAGATAGAAAAGGTATATTAAATATCAAATATGTGAGTGGAGGCTATATTATATAGGAATGGCAAGTGACAAGTCAAGATCTGATACATGGACCCAGCAATGTATAAAAGAAGCTACTTTGATTTCACAATCTTAGGAAAAGAAAAGGTATAAAGTTACCATAACCATCAAGATTAAAAGTGCAGTTTCACCAGATTGCCCTCACTCCTGCAAACATCAGAGTCAGAAGCAAAGGTCTTTTTTTTTTTTTTTTTTACCGGGAGGTCCCGGGGATCAAACCCGGGTCCCTCCATATGGGAGACGGACGCCCAACCAGTTGAGCCACATCCGACCCCCGAAGCAAAGGTCTTATGACCAACGAAATTTCATTCACTTTGCAAACTTTGGGACCTTCTAGGTGTTAAGTCCTATGTAGGTGCTAGGACTAGAGAGTGGAATCCCTAGTCTGAAGGAGCTCCTAGACAAGTAGGGGAAACAAACATGGAAACAAATAATTTCATTCTGGTGTGATAATTATGATGTCAGAGATTTGTAAACAATACAGTGCTAACACAAAGTGGAAAGCAATTTTTTGCAGAGAGAAGAGTGGGGATATAATTTAAGTTCAATATTATAGGACAAAAAATTTGTTATTTGGACAAAAATGAGGAATAATATTTCAGGCAGAACACATGAAAAGGTACTGAGATATAAAAAAGCTGGTGTATTCCAGAAAACTGTGGGGTTCAATAGTGCATAAGGAAGAAGATAAAGGTGGAGGATGAACAGGGGCCAGGATCTGAAGGGCTGTCAAGGCCAGCGTGTTTGATCTCTATTCTACAGGCAATGGGAAGCCACTGGTAAGTAATCTCAGACCTAGCTTGAGAAAACACTCTGACAGATGTCTAAGGATAGACATCTGCTCTCAAGAGATTGAGAGCAATTAGTGGAAAGGCTTCAGGGCCATTGGTGTAAGTCACTGGTGGCAGAGATGGAGGAGGAAATGGATTTGGGAGCTATTCAGGAGGAAGAATCAACAGAATTTGGAGGAGGCGAGGAACAGAGGCTGAGCCCCAGTTTTCTAGGTTTGGGTCATGTGGGTAGTGAACTGAGATAAGGGATAAAGATATGACACTTACTGAGGGATAAAAACCTTAATTTACCAAGGTAAACCATTATGGACTACCTAGGTCTGTGAGAAGGGGAAAGGGCCAGAGCTGTTCAAAGACAACCAGTAACTGTATTCCAAGGCAAGCTCAGCAGAGAATGCATTTAAAAACCCTGCCACAAGAGCAGCAGGTTCTGATTGTTTGTCCCCATGTCATCTCAGATGTCCAATTAGGCACTATTTTTGTCTGGACATGGACCAATTGCAAAGACATCTCATCTCCCACTACTAATCAATACATGATCTCTCAGCTCGGAAGCCAGACTCACCTGGCTGGGCACACGTTTTATTAACCGAAAAGCTGCTTTGAATGAGCTGCCAAAGATGTGAAAACAATACCACTGGCTTTGTCTAAATATAGGCTGAGTGTACTCTGTTGATAGGATTTTAGAGAGCAGAGCAAGCTACTTATGGGTATATAGGGCTTTTGCCATGTCAATCAACACCGTTTATATTTACAGACCACCATTTTAAAATCTGACATTTTCATGTATATGAGACTGGTACTGCTTCTTTTTGGCAGGTAATGTGGGATGACTGCAAAAGGTGATCTTTTGCATTTTCATATCCCATGCTCTCAATTTAATAGAATATTAGGCTTACACATATGAGCCTTAAAGCATGTGCCAGGCATTTTTCTGAGAGTTATGAAAAAGAAATAAGGGAAAATGCAAGCACAAAAGACACTACATTTCAAGCCACTAAGAGCTTTTTTTTTTTTTTTAAAGTTGTTTTGATAGATATTACCAGATAGTTTTCCAAAGTGGTTATACCAATTTATACTTCTACCAGCAAAATATGTGTTCCAATTCTTCCCTTACCTACACTTGGTTATTTTGTTTGTTTTTGTTTGCTTGTTTAAATTTTAGCTATTCTGGTGGATGTATGGTGTGGCATCCTCTTGTGATGTGAATTTGCATTTCCCTAATGGCTAATAAACTTGAGGAGTTTTTCTCTGAAATCTTTTACTTTATAGATTTTCCCAATTTATCTTTCTTTTCCTTTCCAATTTATCTGTTGAAAACACTGTGACCCCATATTTTTCTTGAGAACTTGAATATAAGCCTTATGTTGCTGCAGGATTATTGTATTTTACAGAAGGGCTACGCTTCTTGTGAGTCTATGTGTTAACTCTAACCCTAAAGACAGACAGTCATGAGCCAGGTCAATGAGACTGCTTCTAGACTAATCCTACAGCCCCATCTAAGAGGGACCATGCTAATTCAGAATTTTAACAGGCTGCCTTTATCATTTCTTAATGTTATAAAGAGAAAATAGGTACTCTCTTTCTAAACTACTGAGAATGCTTGTGGAAGAGGCTCAGCCCATCCTGGGAAGTCCCAGAGGAGGCAGTGAGGAACAGAAGGGAGTTCTAATTTCCACTGCCACTAATCAACTCTGTGATCTTGAGGAAATCAAGTAAATTTTCAGGGCTTCTATTTTTCATCTGAATAGTGGGATGGCAAATAAGTTTCATTTTTAGGGCCATTTCTAAGCAGGTGATGTTTGCTGCCTGGAATGCTGTAGAAGGGTTCTCAAGCCAAGTCTATGCTCAGTGGAAAACAGTGCTGTGGTTAATTATTGGCACAGGAATAGGAGGGTGGAGTGGCAGCAACTGGGCGAGGTATTTGGCACCTTAGAAAAATAACTCCAAGAATGCTTCTGGCTCTGATATTCTATGTAGTTTAATTATGATAAATTTCATTATTCAGTTTGGTTTGGAATTGGGGCTTTTGGTTAATTATATATTCTAGGTAAAAACTTCCCAGTTTTCAAAATAATTAGATTATAGTACAGAATATTTAGTAACATTATCATAAATATAAATTAGCCTTCTAAATGTGATGGTTTTAAGAGAAGGCACTTGAGGGTTTTACAGTATCACCAGGTCATCAGCACAAATATCAATGAACACATTAGGAAAACCTAAAAATTCTGGTGGTAGCATGTCAAATGAGTTACTATTCTATTTGGTGCTAAGAAATTATAGTCATTAATCTCTGCCTTAAAGGGCATTCTAGCATAACATTCTGTGGTTAGCCAATTATCACCAGTTACTGTTATTTTCTAAGAATAATAACGATAGCAGTAACAACAACAACAAATTGGTTTGCTCCTTGTATTGCGGTAGATATGTCAACTCCATAGTAACCCCTTCTATGAAAAATTGTCCTCTACTTCCATCAATTCATAGGTGTGGTGGTTTGGAGCTGCAGGTACCCCAGAAAAAACATGTTCTTAAACGTAATCATTCCTGTGGGTGTGAACCCATTCTAAGTAGGACCTTTTGATGAGGTTACTTCAGTAAAGATGTGGCCCACCTCCAGCAGGATGGGTTTTAATCTTATTCTGGAGTCTTTTATAAGAAAATGAAATTCAGAAAGAGGGAGAGGAAACCACAGAGAAAGCAGCCAGAAGCTGAACATCAACAGAACCTGGAAGAGAAGGGAGAGACCATGGGCCTTGTGACAAAAGGACCAAGGATTGCCAGCAGCCAGCCCGAGAACACCAATCTTTGGGGAGAAAGCAAAACCTTGATGACATCTTGATTTGGACTTTCTTTTAGCCTCAAAACTGTGAGCTAATTAATAAACTCTCATTTTTTAAGCCAACTCATTGCATGGTATTTGCTAGAGCAGCCAAGGAAGTTAAAACAATAGGCATGGGGCTGTGGGACCTTATTATTAACCGAATTTGCCCTTTGACCAAACCTGGACCAAAGAGAATCTCCCCTCTATGGATTTGGAATTGGGCCAGTCTGTTTCCTTTAGTGTTCAACTGGGAAGACATGTTAAACCTGGGAGTCAGACTTTCCACCATGAGCTCTCTACAGTGAGCTGCGGCCCAGGAAGTGAAATGACTAGCTCCCGAGTCTTGACTGCTATATGCTTCCTGGTCCCAACCCTGGTGAGGCCTGACTGTACTTCTTGTCCTTGGGTTTGGGGAGATACTCCTTGTCCTTAGCATTATCACCTCAATAGATTCCCTCAGCACCTACCACAGGAATCATATCACCCATGTAGGGTTAAGGCATAAGCAGGGATGATGATTAAAAGAAAGAGGGAAAAAGAGCAGATGTCAAAGAATGAGAAGTAAAAAGAGGAAAGGGGAAAGAAAGGAAAAGGAAGAGGGAACAGGAAGAAAGAAGAAGAGCCAGAGGAAAAAAAAAAAGCAGATAAAAACAAGGAATGTATGATAGCAAAATGATGAGATTACCCATCTGTTCTTAAGTTGGAACTGCTAACACCAAACTGTTTTTTTTTTTTAAAGATTTTATTTATTTATCCCCCCCTTGCTGCTTGTGCTCGCTGGGTCAGCTAACCACGCCGTGCGGGCGGGCTTGCCTTCACCAGGAGGTCCCGGGAACCAAACCCGGGGCCTCCCATATGGTAAACGGGAGCCCTACTGATTGAGCCACAGCCGCTTCCCCACCAAACTGTTAAGAGTGGTGCCTCTAAGGGATGGGATTTGAGGTGATGAGGCTTTATATACTTCCAAATTATTTCAATTTTTTACCATGAGCATATTTTACTTTTTGTAATCAGAAAGTAAAAAAATGATTACCTTGGCTCGGGCCTCTCGGGATGCTTCTGCTTCTGCAGCCATAGCCCTCTGGAGCTGTACAGGTAGTTTCACATCTTTAATTTCCACACGTTCCACCTTTATTCCCCAGTCATCAGTAGCATCATCCAGAGTACACTGTTTGGGAGAGAGAAGGTAAGGTAAAATTGCTCAGCACAAGCCTAGATGCCTAAAGTGGCGGTATTCATTGGGATTCTGGAGCAGATAAGGTATTGGGGGAGTTGAAGAGATATTACTTGGCCTATGGTGGAAGGAATGCTGAAGGAGGGGCTGGGAGACTGGGCTGCTCATCCTTATTCTGTTACTAACAAGTTAATGCAATAGTTGGCAAATTTTTCTAAAAGGACCAGATGGTAATTGTATATTTGTGGTCTCTGTTGCAACTATTCAACTCTATTGTTGTAGGTTGAAAGCAGCCATAGATATACATAAATGAATACGTGTGGCTGTGTTCTTTATTTACAAAAACAGACGCTGTCGCATGGGTCAGTTTGCCAACCTGTGATCTAATATGATGCTGTGTAAGCCATTTTACTTCTTTCTGCTCCAACTTCCTCCCTTTAGAATGGCAAGAATGAAACCAAACTATCTATTTCATTAGGTTATTGTGGCAATCAAGTAAGATCATAGATTTTCACCCACAATGAAGACTAAACAATTAACAGTTCATATTTATTGCACTTTGTCTTATTTGATCAAGCTAGATTTAACTCAACATCTGTTACTCCAGCAAGATTGGAAAGCTAAGAGTCACAAGGGCATTCAAAGGACTCACACAGAATGAAGCTTTAATAATACCTGCACTATTTTATATAACAGCCTCTGAACTATTATGCTAAAGAAAAAAGTTAATACTAATTCTGGAAAAAAAAATACACTCAGGAGGGAATTTGAAAAAAAGCAATGCATGTATCTAAAGGATATTTTTTTTTTTTTAAAGATTTTATTTATTTATTAATTTATCCCCCCCCCTTGCTGTTTGTGCTCGCTGGGTCAGCTAACCACGCCGTGCGGGCGGGCTTGCCTTCACCAGGAGGCCCTGGGAACCGAACCTGGGGCCTCTCATATGGTAAACGGGAGCCCTACTGATTGAGCCACAGGAGCTTCCCTATCTAAAGGATATTAATCCATGAGCTGTTACAGTGAAAAAGTCCCCTTCCATCAAGTTTGGGAAAACCTTTCTTCATAAAGAAAATAAGGCCAGAGGTTCCTCAACAATTCAAGTAAAAGATTCGCAACCAACCACTGGCTTTTTGCTTCATTTTTCAACTTTTGGTGTGCAATAGTATGGGTGTGCTCCTCACCTGCATGTTGTGTGCTATTTCTTCTCTGTCAGAGAGGATCTGAGAAAGGTTCTTGGTGCCCAGAACATTCCTCAGAGTAGTCTGAGCCAAAAGGCGAGTTGCTGAGTCAGCATTGGTGATATTTGCCACAGCCAGGGTTGCATTCTGCACACGGTAATAGACTACACCATCCACACTAATTGTCACTGAATCCTTGGTGAGGATCTACAAGATGAAGGAAGCATCTGTCAACCAACTGTTTCTTTAAGATAACTATAAGGAATGTTATTTCATAGAGTTTCTTAAAACACTGACTTTCTTTAATAAAGTATCAGAAAGTTAGTTCTATCTTTAAAATTCTAACATAGTCATTGATACATCAATTCATTCAATCATTCAAAAAATATTACCTAAGGCCAGTCTATAGCAGACACTGTACTAGGTACCAGGGATAAAGTTATGAAAACATTTCGTTCCTACTTTCAAGGAACTTGGGGAGTCGAGAGGCTTTAAGGGACAGAGTGTGGAAAGCTGTGGGCGGCAGGGGTGATACCTGAACTGAGGCTTGAAGGAAAGAATACAAATTTTCTGAAGGTAGAGGGTGGAGCAGAAGAATATTCCAGACAGAGAAAAGAGTGCCAAAAGGCACAGAGCAGAAATATGGAAATGTCCAAGTTTGATGAACTGCAAGTAGCACAGTATTAGTGAAATGAGAAGTCCACAGGCAATGTTTTTATAGGGCAAGGTCAGGGCAAAAAATATTTATAGCATGCTACATAAAAATGCTTGACATGACCCAATTTTGTTTTGAATAAACAATTTAACCTCTCTGGGATTCAATTTCCTCATGTGTAAAAAGGAGATTAATAATAGTGTCTAACTCACAAGATCATTGTGAGAATTAATGAGTTAATATATTTAAGTGCTTATGATAAGTACCGAATTAGAGTTTATTATTATTTCTTCATCTTGGATAATGGTGTTAACTTTATCGAGCAAAACAGACTTTGTTAAGTAAAATAAGTTGATTCAGACAATAAAAAAGAAACCATTTTGCTTTGTTTCCAATATATCTTCTAAACTTAGGCCACAGTGATCTTTTAATACATCATTCCTAATTACAGTAATCTTTAGTTAAAATGCTTCAATTCTAGTGAATAGGTGGAGCGTTTCTGAAGCATAACATCAGTTTGTCCATACAAGTGGAGATGAAAAGCAGCCCATCTAAAAAACAGAGCTCACAGAAGGAAGCTGGCTCCAGAACCCATTCCTGGATATAACCTTTATATTCTGGTGACTGGAAACAGCTGTGGATTCTTTTTAAGAGGGCTATCGAAGATAAATCTTGTTTCATTGTTTCCAGCTTCAGAGGAACTAAGTTTGACTTTGATAATTAAGCAGTGGAATGATCACACGTTTAATTCCGTAAATAAAAAATTTATTAACTTAATTTGCTACATATAATAAAAATACTTTTTACACTGTAGAAAATCAAAATGTATTTTTGGCTAGAAGTTTCTCTAGTGTTTTCTGTGGAGGAAATTAAAAAAAATTAGCAGCTAAGAAAAAAAAAAAAAGCTTCGTTAGCTTCTTAACACCTTCAGGTTTGGTATACAAGTTCTGTGACACCTGGCCCTGCATTATCTCTCTGGCTCATTTCTCCCCAGTCCCTCATGCATGCACTATACACCAGGCCATCTGTAGGTCCATGCATGCACCAGGCTTCATGACTCCAGGCCTTTACATTAGTATCCCTTTGGTCTGGATGTCCTCCTCTCTCTCTCTACCCCACAACATCAGACTGGCATATTTTTACTCATCATTCAAGACACAGCTCGAGTGTCTCTCTCTCTGAAACTTTCCTGACACACCTGGCAGAGTGAAACACTCTTCCCTTTGCATATCCACTGTGCCTTCCTGTAGTGACATTAATTATTTACCTGTCTACTTTTCTACTGGATTATGAATTTCTTCAGGACAGGGACAGTGTCTGTTTTTGTGTCTTTAGCACTGGCACAGTGCTTGACATACAGGAGGTGGTCAAGAAACGAGAGATGAATTGCACTGAAACATGATCCTACGAATGAATATATTGGCTGATGAAGGGCACTGGAATAAGAGTCTGGAGACCTAACTGTAGTTCTGGCTCTGCCTGTACCTCTCCGACTTTTACACTGTTTGACATAGTTTCCTCATTTGTGAGATAGGGCTAAAAATACTTGCCCAATTCTACCCAAATTTTTGTTAAGATCAAATAAGAAAATGTTTGGGAAAGTATAAAGAGTTATGTAAATGGAAGGCAATAACAACTTTCCAGTCCTGCCAGGCATCAAAGTAGCAATCCTTCTTCTTTTTTTTTTTTAATAATCTAAAAATACTTCTAACTTGGGAGATAAGTGGAAGCTTTGTAAGTAAATGTATAGTACATGACCATCTTATATGAAAATTAATCCTTTCCCATGATGTGATGGGAAAATGTGTATGTCTTAAACACATGCCTGCCGCCGTGACTTTGCCACAGCCAGAGCTTTCAAAAGCTTCAGCCTCTCTGCCTACTGTTTATCACAGGCAGAAGTGTTTATCTCCCTTCACAGTAGGTTCACAAGGGATCGGAAAAAGGACAGTTTGCCAAATTTCAAACCGCTCGGCATTCAACAGCTTGCCAGGAGAGGAGAGAGCAGCTGGAAGGCTGAAGCTAAAAGCAACCCTACCAGATGCCTGCCATGTTTATAGAGGAAGGTGCTAGAAGACTTCCCAGCTAACCCAAAAGGGGCTCCTTCTGAGAGTCAATCTTCCCTGAAAGTTGGGAAAACATGTAGGAAATATAGCAATGTTCTTAGTCTTGTTCTTCTGCTGTGGATAAAAATAATTTCTGGCCTCACTAAGTATGCGTGGAATATAAACTCTGACGTCACCAATAACTTGGATCAGTACCAGGACCAGCAAAGAAGTTCCTGAGCTGGTTTCTGCATTTTGTGACAAGAGAAAGCAACATGATTAGGCTCCAAAACCCTGCTAAGGAACCTGGCCTTTGGCCCGGAAACACTGACATTATTCATTGGTCCCTCCCTTAATCATGTTTTTAGGTTTTCTGTCTGCAATGGTTTTTATGCTTCCTAAAATGTGGGAACCAGGGTGGTCATTATGGAGCTAATCTAGAATTTACAAGGGCCATTATGGAGCTAATCTAGAATTTACATGAAGCTGTGGGAAAAGGATTAAGAGATACCCCGAATAGCTGGATTTTACTCCTGACTCTGCCACTGTAGTCTGGAGGAATTCTGTTTTCTCATTACAACTATATACTTTCTAGGGATTCTGCTATGAGTTTCAACTATGATAATATTTGTTCTGAAGTAGTCTGAAAAAGCACAAAATAATTCCTCATATAAAACATTAAGAGTATATGCTCTATCTAAACTACCGGGTGTGATGGTTAGGTTAATGTGTCAACTCGGCCAGGTAACTGTGCCCAGTTGTTTGGTCAAACAAGCACTGGGCTAATTGTAATACAAGAACATTTATGGACTTTGGTCACCAGTGAGTTTATTGGGTGGATGGCTGATTACATCTGCATCAATCAAGGAGATTGCTGTCAGCAATGCATGATGTTTTTATCCAATCAGTTGAATACCTTAAAAGGGGAAGTGATTTCAATATTCAGAGAGAATTTCCCAGCTCGTCTTTGGACAGCCAACTTCTCCCAGAAACTCATCAAGGACCTTTCACTGGACTTTCATTGGAGCCCCTGGTTTGCAGCCTACCTGCAGAACCTGGACTTGTGCATCCCCACGGTCGCATGAGAGACTCTTATAAAATCTCATACTATTGACAGATATCTCCTGTTGATTCTGTTTCCCTAGAGAACCCTGACTAATACACAGGGAGAACAGTTTTTTATTCTTTGGCTTCTATTTTATCTAGAATAAAATTAAGAACCTTAAGAAGAAAGAATATTACACCAAATAGGATTTTCTAACAGAAATCCTGTGGTAGGAAAAATGATGATGTAGACAAGTGATGATGCAAACACTACACTTTATGTTTTGTAACAATAATAGTAATAATAGCAAGCACTTACTATTTTTCAGGCATTGTCCTAAACACTTTATATATAATATCTCATTTAATCCTCAAAACAACCCTATTAATAAATGAGGAAACTGAGGCACAGAGAAGTTAGAGAACTTGCTCAAGGTTACACAGCTAGAAAATGGTGAAGGTGATCAGGCTCTAAAGCCTGTGTTCTAACCACTCTGCTATGCTGCCTCTTAGTATAAAGCACTTTCACACATGATATCTCAGTTACTCAAAGCAAAAGACAGCCTTACCTCCTGAGGAGGAATATCAAATGAAATAGTTCTCATGTCTACTTTGATGAAATTGTCAGTGCATGGCAGAATAAAAAACAAACCTGCAACATATAATAAGATATGAAGAAGATTATAGAGAGATACCAGCATCTAATCAGTTCAAATCACCATTCAATTCTAAAAGAATCAACACCAAACCATCCAAAAGTCATCAATTCACGTCTGTGAGTGGCACTACCATGAGCCAGAAGCCAGGAATGTTATTCTTGACACTTCTTGTTCATTTCTCACACCTAACTGTCACCACACCAAGGCCTATATATTTTATTTCATTTCCTTACTGACTTCCTTACTGTAACTCATAAATTTTTACTTGGACCAATGTAATCACTTGCTAAGCCATCATTCTATTTCTTTTAGTTTCTCTCCTACAATCCATTTTCTAAGCTGCAGGCAAAACATTCTTCCCTAAAATACAAACCCTTGAAGTCATACAAGGTCCAAGATGATCTGCCCCAGCTCACCTCTTCAGCCACTTCCCCTCTCTTCATACTCTGCACTACATTTGGACTGAACTACTTGTATTCCTAAAACCTCTTCTACCTTGCTTTGAGCATGTTGCTCTTTCTGCCAGGAACACCACCCCTCTAGCTAACATCTTTTCATGCCTCAAAACTCAGCCAAGTTGTCACCTCCAGAAAGTCTTGTCTCATCCCACTAGTTGCAGATTGTTCCTACAGCTCTCTGTGATTACTTGATAATGATAGTTATCACATGGGACTGTAACTGTAACTTGGTCTCCCACCACTAAATAGTAAGTTCCTTGAGGGTAGGGATTGTGTTTTAGTATCAGCTGGAGTTCCAGAGCTTGGAACATAGTAGGAGCTTAAACAAAGTTTGTCAAATGAATGACTGAAAGCCTTTCCTTGGCAGTGATTCTTCTGCTCAAACTTTCACTGCTATAGCTATTCATGACCTGAGATAATCTTATGTGCTCAAAAGGGAAAGGGAAAGGAGGAGAGGGGCGGGGAGGGGAGGGAAGGAAAAGCAGACTGAAGACTGACCAGCATGCCTGCTCTTGTTATACACCCTCCGCTACACATATTCTTTCCCAAGTCAACAGAGACCCTGATAAGGGAAATCACATCAATAAGAGGAAGAATTTTATAGTCTTCAGACAAACAATCCAGAATTCTAGTACTGACCAGGTCCTTTGGCTCCTCCTTGTAAAATGCGGCCTAGTCTAAAGATGATGGCTCTTTCATACTCTTTGATGATCTAGAATTTTAAACAAAATTAAACAAATAGTTTGAGTACAAATATTTACATGTATAACTTCTTAAATACATATTTCTGCTCTAAACAGAATACATGCCTTATGTTTTTTTTTTTCCCAATAACCCATGTCTGTAAATAACATGTCCAATGTCTAATTACCCCTCTAGAAGCATGATATTTATTTACTCTTTTTCTTTACTGATTGTGAATGCAACAGATACTTCATTGAATAAAACTTGGAAAATATAGAAAAGTATACAGAAACCATGCATAATCTCATTCCTCAGCTCTTAACATTATTATTCAATTACTAATGCATTGTAAAATTCAGAAAAAAAAACAAAGTCCTCATAGTTTCTCTTGATTCCTTCAATTATAATAACAAATTTACTTGAAAATGCTTAAAGCATATTTATCTTTTTAGCAATATGTAAATGACAGCCATTTCTCAAAGTATTAAAAACTTCATATAAAAAATAACCAGCATTGTGGGGCACTGACTATGTACCAGGCATTGTGGTAAATTTAGACATATTAATTCATTTAATCTTCACAATAATTCTGTGAAGTAGGTACTGCTTTTTACTTCCATTTTACAAGTGAGAAAACATGGCAAATGTCACACAATAAACAATGGAGCCAGCAATCAAATCTTGACATTCTGACTCCAGAAAACTTGTTCTCATAGGACCATCTCACAAAGATTCCTTATCCCAGAATATTTTAGATGGTGATCCTTACTTTAACCCATGGGGAATGATTATGTAGGTAGATGTGAATGAAATGTTCTTTACCTTTATGCACATCCATATAGATATGGGGAAAGTTATAACCGTGAATAAGAACGAGATAACCACCAAAATCCATCCACAAGGTCCAAGGCCTGTATTGGGGGTATCTGTTGAAAATAATATATACATATACAGCTTTTATCATTGTCATTACCAT
This sequence comes from Tolypeutes matacus, assembly GCA_026826555.1. Taxonomy (NCBI): domain Eukaryota; kingdom Metazoa; phylum Chordata; class Mammalia; order Cingulata; family Chlamyphoridae; genus Tolypeutes; species Tolypeutes matacus. Next base: position 11,489,782 of record JAKSZT010017719.1, on the reverse strand, counting down.
GATCATCATGTTCATCCTTTCCACGAACATCTATGTGCTAGGCATTATGTTATTAGCTGCTTTACATGGATTTTCACAACTAATCTTAATAATAACCCTGAAGTGTAGGTATACTACTTTCCCTAATCTTGTAGTAATTAACGTGGCAACACAAGTATTTTTCCATGTTACTCATTACTTTATCCAGCAAATATTTATAAAGCACCAAATATTCATTATGCCTTGTACTTTACGCTGAAGTGATAAAAATTCAAGATCCAACCCCAGCTCTCAAGAAGGTTAAAGTTTAATGGGGAAGACAAGACAATTATAATACAAAGGGGTAAGTGCAGATAAGTGAAATATCTGTTCAGAATATTTTAAGAACACAGAATAGGGGTAACTTGCAAGGTTGGGATGGAAGTGAGAGTGGAGTGGGATGGGTGGGTGGTGATAGTGGTTGTCAGAAGAACTTCTTGAAGGATGTAATGGTTAATTAAGGTAAACGTCAAAGAAAAGGAAGGGAAAGGAAGGAAAAGGACATTCTAAGCCAAGGGTTCCGCATAAGCAAAGGTGAAAACTGTATGATACATGAGTATAAAATCTTTTAGAGGCACTTAAAAAAAAAGGATGCCTGCAAAATATTTCACTGGCTGTATGCACCATAATTTATCATACATCTCCTGATTATGTTGTTTCTGATTTTTTTTTTACTACTATGAACAATGCTGTAATGAACATCTTAGTACACTGTTTTCCTCCTACATTTCCAATTGTTTCCCTTTTCTGTAATATGAAATAGCTTTCATCTGATTACAAAAGTAATACATGCTCTATGGCAAAAATTTCAGAAAAGTATAAAAAGGAGGGAAAAATTACTCTTAATCCATAGATAAGTATTTTGTTATATTCTTCCAAACTTTTCCCTTGTAAATACACATAACATATATATTTTTTAAAAACCAAAAGGTGGGGGCGTGGATGTAGCTCAGTCGCTGAGCACCTGCTTCCAATGTACAAGGTCCCAAGTTTGATCCCCGGTACCTCCTAAAAACAAAACAAACAAACAAGCAAAAAAACCAACTCTCATTGGGGAGCAGATGTAGCTCAGTGGTTGAGCACCTGCTTCCCAAGTACGAGGTCCTGGGTTCAATCGCTGGTACCTCCTAAAAAAACAAAAACAAAATAAAACAAACAAACAAAAAACATAAGGGGAACTATACTATGTATAAAATTTTGTGACCTGTTTTTCTCCCTTCTAGTTATTGCTCTTTCACCTCTTTTAGCCTTTGTTGCTATGTATTTGTTCTTTTTTGTTTGCATTTTACTTTTTTTTAGTTGTACTTGCTGAAAGATTAGAGTCAAATAGTTTCACAAGATTTGTTACAAAAAAATGAGCTCTGCTTATCTCTTCCAATTTCCCTCTTCTTAAAGGCAGCTGCTCTTTTGGCTGAGTATTTTGTATTTACCTCCAGTTTCTAAATAATATGTTTGTTTTATTATTTCTTGATTTTTCAGTTTTGGGCATTATCTATTGGCTTTCCACTATGGAAAAAGATTTAGTTCTCTTTCCTCCCCCTACCTCACCATATGCATATACCTATCCTTCTAATATAATTATATCATAATTTTTAGATGAATATTAAGTTTTATATTATCATGAATAAATGCTATCCAGAGCTAAGCCATGTAATGAACTATCATTAGTTTTCTTCTCTTGTACAACTTTTGTTTGTTTTCTGGAGTTAATATCTTTTCCCTTTGCTTAAATTTCAATGTACTTCACTGATTCAACTTCACACTCTTCATCAGTCATCTAAATGGCCTCTTCTCAAAAGAGTCAGGTGTTCTATCAATTTCATCTTGCTAAAGAAGTTTCTCTCGGAACCTTTTAATCTACTCCTATATGAACTTGCTCTCTCATCTGGTATGCACAGCTATTAGTCCGTGATTGCCTTTCACTATCCTCCTGGGGAAATCACTTCACTTCCTGTGTTATATTTCCTATTTTCTGTATCCAGTTTCTTCCTTCCTTTTGGTTTATTTTTCCTTTGTCCACAGGACAAAAGGACTGAGTAGGCCAAGAGATACTATCACTTTTCTTATCAAATACGAAGACTTCTGCTGTATTTTCAGGAGCTGTTTTATTAACAGCATGGAGTTTGGCAAGAGGGGAAGACGTACATCAGGCATGTATTACTGCTCAGAAGAAAGGGCAAAGATGGCAGTGAGCACGGGAGAAAAGAGAGACAGGTAGTAGCCCCAAGGCCAAGTAGTCTAAAACATAGGATGAAAAACCAGAAACACAATGAGAACCTCGGATATATTTGACTTTGTGAATTTCTCATCCTGTGTCATAGTTGAGGTAAATGTCCCCATGCATACGTAAATAAAATTTTATCTAAATTAATCCTGGAGAGGTTTCTAAATTGTAGGCTTTTGGTTACAGACATAGGCACTGAAAGAATATTCAAAGCACGGCCACAGTGCTACTTGTGGAGAAGGCTCTATCAGGTCTTGTCACAATCACAACTGAAAACAACAACAGTGGCTGTTTTGGGACAGTTTGCTATACCCTAGGCACTGTGTTAAATATTTTAGACATGTGTCTCATTTACTCTTCACAACAGCCTGTGAGGTATTTTTTTTTTAACTCCACTTTACAAATGAGCAAAGTCACACAGTGGAGAAGCTGAGATTCAAAAATAGGTTACCTTAACCCAAAGCCCATGTTCTAAACTATTTTGCTCTTTGAGCCTTTACCTCTGAATAAATATATCCACATTAAAGATGTTGTGGTGTGTGTATTATTTTCACAAGATAGCATCTAAACTGGGAAAGCATGGTAAGAATTCTGAGAATGAAATACTCTTATAGAGGAAGCTCTCTTAATTCCAGTTGTACTTACGTACAGAAAAAACAGTCTCAAAGGTTTTCTGCCAGGCTTAGTTCTAGGTTTCCAGAGTGAAGGGGATTCCAAGCAAGACAAAGAGTGGCCACAAATACTTACCTGACAGCATTTGGTACTTTCTAAAATATTTCCCAGTCTCCCATATTCCAGGCAAAGTATACTGCTCTGTGTTTTTAACATTCTAGACTATAAATGCTCTAAGATCAAGGATGTTCCTTATTCATTATCTAATACTTTATTTATTTTTGTTCATTTATCTCCCTTATTAGACTGTAATTTCCTTGAGAATAGGAAGTATATGGGTTTGAATTTCATTTCTGCTACTTCTTAGTTGTATGATCTTAATTCTTTGAACTATAGTTTCCTCATCTGTAAAATAAAGGTAATTAGACTGGCCTTGCAGGATTGAAATAGTGCTCAATAAATATTAGATGATAGTTTTCTGTAATCCTTCTGTTTTATTCAACATAGTAATCTCAAATGTTCAAATCTTCATGATAAAAAATGGGAAAAGAGGTAGCATTTACCCTTTTTGATAAAAGTCTTTTAAACTACTTAATTTGTCCATCTTTCTATGTCTTCCTCCAGCCACACTAAGCTGAGACATTCAAAGACCTTCAAAGAGCTCTTTTATGAGGAGATCTACATGAGGACAAGATAGAGTCCAATCAATTTTTTAAATTGTGGTTTTATATATATAAATAACATAAAATTTGCCATTTTAACCATTTTTAAGTGTAGAATTCAGTGGTATGATTTTTACAATGTTGTCCTACCATCACCACCTTCCATTACCAAAACTTTATCACCCAAAACATATTCTTTACCCACTAAGCGGTAACTCCCAATTCCCCATCCCTCTAGCCTCTGGCAACTTTTAATCTTTCTGTTTCTATTAATTTGCTTATTGTAGATATTTTGTGTAAGTGGAATCATACAATATTTATCCTTTTGTGTCTGGTTTATTTCATTTAGCATAATGTTTTCACAAGGTTCATCCATGTTGCAGTGTGCATCAGAACTTTATTCCTTTTTGGCTGAATGGTAGTATTCCATTGTAATGGATATACTACATTTTGTTTATCCATTCATCTGCTGATGGACACTTGGGCTGTAACCTGCACCCCTTTTGCCTATTGTGAATACTGCTGTATGAACAATGGTGTACAAGTATCTGTTTAAGTCCCCCGGTCCAGTTTTTTTGTGCTCACTTCCCATTGTCACATGTTTTGGAAAACTCCAGATAAGTATATGGGATTAAAAATCAAGAGGAACAAGAAATTAATGGATTTTCTGATACTGGAGTTAGTTTTCCATGTTTGGCTAGGAATAATCAAAGGGAAACAGCACACTGGGGAAATGCCACAACTTTTCATATTCTAATACACCTTTAAAACCAAACTATCCTATCCTAAACTCTTCAATTTCTTCCCTAACTGGGAAGCTCAAGAAATTGAATAAATCACATTCCTCAGAGAGGTAAGGCTTAAGTTCTACCAGACTTGTCAAAGAACTCTGAATCACCTAATGGGAAAAGAAGAAAAGAAATTCCCACTTACTCGCCCCTCCCCAATTCAATGAAATTCATTGTCTTCAAGTTTCCCATTCACTACTTTGAAGACCAAATCCTTCCTATCAGCTTTATGAGATAGTGACAAATAACAAGCAATTGGTATTCCTGAGAAACAACTGGTTGATATTTTGCTGGTTGGGAAAACTCCTAAAGAGTAGGGATCCCATGATACCTAGTTGTAAATACTACTTTGCCACAGTTTAGAACATTTTTAAAATTTTCCTACCAAACTCTTTCCTGAAAATTGCTTACATTTTCAATTAATCAAAGCCAAGTTCTGAAAATGGATATAAGCATGTATATTTAAATTTTTGTATTGAACATTTACATTGGGTTTACCTCCAGGAAACTAACCTAAATTTTAAAAATACATATTTGTATTGCCTTTTTTGTTTTAAAAACAAAATATTATTACTATAAAAATTTAAAAATATAGCTCAACAAAAAGAAAAAGAAAAATTACCTGTACTTTAATTGTCTCTGGATGGTGAATATTTTTTGTCTTGTTCTTTTGTCTATCCTACTTTTTTTTTCCAAAATGAAATAATTGTGTATATGTAATGATTTAAAATCTGCTTTTCCCATACATTGTGAACATCTTTTCATGTCAATAAATATTCTTCATCATTATTTATGGTTGTATAATATTCCATTGTTCCATATAATGTACATTTAGGTTATGTTCAATTTTCTCAATTATAAACTTGACTGCATTGAATATATTCTTAGCAAAGTCTCCACAGATCTTTATTTATGAAATAAACTAAAATTTTGCTGGAAAGATGAAATCACATAATTTTTAAATTTACCTCTTTTGGGAGGTATCTTTTATTACTATTATTAATAATGACCATTTATTGAATGCCTATTATGTTAGCTACAAGCTAGCTCCTCTTATACATTATTTCTGGAGTCCCAAAGTATTAAAGCAAAGATCTGGAGGGAAAAAATAACAAAATAAAATCATGAAACAAACAAACAAAACAAGTTGGGCAGTAATTTTTGTTGAATCAACTTCCAAAAAGCAGTAAAATTTTATTTCCAAGATAACACAGGTATAAAGTTCAGAGTACTATCTATATGTTATTACTGAGCCCTTATCACCTCATTTACTTTAAGGTTTATTGAACTTGGCAATCCTGGAAATCATATGGAATAATAAATTCCATTGACGCTGAGATGTAATTATTCAAAAGATACTGGATTTCCTCTTCAGGGAAAGGCCAGAAACATGTCTTATGCAATTTATGAAAATCTGATTCAGAGTCATATGCTTTACTGCACTCAAAAAGAAAAGGAAGGGCTAAAAAGTTATTTAAATACCTAAGGACAATCTTTTCCTTTGCCTTTCACAGAACATAGATGAAACACTTTATCACGTTGTAAACTGCCAGGACCAGTCTGTTTGAATGGGAAAAGAGGATAGCTGGCAGTTTAGATTAAAAAACATATGCCATTTGGTTCTAACATCACTTTTTAAGGAGTGACAGCAGGTCAACATGAAAAGTGTTGGTAATTTTTTAACTGTCTTACTAAAAAGCATATAATTCCAGGATGTGTGTTCTTTTTGGTTGCTACTATTCCACATCAGAGAATTTATGTCAGCATTTGGCAAACTTTTCCTGTAAAGGCCAGAGAATAAATATTTTAGGCTTTGTAGGCCACATAATCTGTTGCAACTACGCAATCTGCCACTGTAGTATTAAAGTAGCCATAGGCAATACATGCTTAAATATGCATGGCTTATGTTCCAATTTTATGTACACTAAAATCTGGATTTCATATAATTTCCATGTACCACAAAAGGTTTTTAAAAAATCATTTAAAAATATAAAAACTATTTTTAGCTTGTGAGCCATACAAAACAAGGCAGTGGGCCAAACTTGGTCTACAGGCTTACAATTCTTGTTCTTATTCTATATTGTGCATCTATCTATCTGAAGAGAACTTTCATAAATTAAATAATGCTTTTGATCTTTCTTCCAGCTAATAAAATAGGGATACATTTCCCAGCCTCCTGATTCCTTTTTCCTTTGCTTGTTTTGAAACAAGGTCTTATAAAACCTAATACAAATTTCAAGGTAAAAACAGGGAAAGGTGCAGATATAAAAATATGTGAATAAAAATACATCTTCAATTTTTCAAAATTTTACTATAACTGAATTTTTCAAATGACTGGCATTTAGGAGAAAGACAAAGAAGTGAAGGACACACAGAAGAAAAGGAAAGTAAAAAAGATTAGGGGGAAAAGAAGCAAAGAGGGAGAGAAACAAACTAAAGCAAGCAGCATCCTACAAGGAAACAAAAGATTAAAAGAACTAGAGGTATTCGGTTATTTTGTTGGCTTCAAGTTTGGTGAAGTTTTGGATCACAGAAGGGTTACAACTGTGGCAGGGGACGATTATTGGTGCAGTGTATCAGAGCATACCTATAAGGCATATGAATGTGTTCAGGTGTTCATGGGGCATTGTCACAGTGGCCAGAGGCCACACAATAACCAAAATAATAAATATCGAATCCCATCCTGGGGAGCTCTGCCACATTCTCTAATGGGACAGCAAGAATGCCCTGAGTACAGGGGCACTGACTAGTGAAGGAAGATGGATAACTGACGGACCCTTAATAGTGATGACTGTACTTATGAAACTTTACTTTTGAAATTGAAACTTGGCCTAGTATTATAGGGTGCCTAAGAGGTACCTCTGAGAGCCTCCTTGTTGCTCAAATGTGAGCTCTCTCTAAGCCAAACTCAGCATATAAATGCACTGCCCTCCCCCCAGCATGGGGCATGACTCCCAGGGATGAGCCGAGCCTCCCTGGCACTTAGGGATTACTATCAAGCACTAACCAGCAATGCAACTAGAAAAAGACCTTGACCAAAAGGGGGAAAGGGTAAAGACAAATGAGTTTATATGGCTAAGAGACTTCAAAGTGAGTCGAGGGGTCATTCCATAGGTTACGCTTATGTATGTCTCAGCAGGATCTCATTGACTGCCAAAGTAAATATTGCCTCAAATAATGGGGCTCCCGAGGGCTCTGGAGACATCCAGACACTAAAGGCATGGCAGACAGCTCAGGAGTTTGACACCCTGCCAGCGGGCCCTACTTTGGAATTTTTGCTCCCCAGTGTGACAGAGTTGGACTCAGTTGTGGTTTCCCTACACATGGCATTTCTGCCCCTTCTATTTAAACCTATAGTTAGTGCTAGAGTTGATAGAGGTGATAGGTGTATGTCCAAGAGACTTAAATCTTTGGCCTGTCCATGTACCAGTTGAGCCCTGAATCTCAATGGATTTGCTTCTCCAGTTCATGGGACTCATCCGGTACAACTAACAAGGAGATGATGATGGACAACGACCATCTTAAGGAACAGAGAGAGTCTGCAACTGCAAGCAAGATAGTTCCATCCATCTGCCCCATGGGATCTAAGCCCCCTCTCAAGTAGAGGCAGAGTGGGCATCACCATCCCAGAATCCTCAGGATTGGGGAATGAACGATGGACTAAAGTAAATTTACTGGTATTCTACTATAGATTTATTGTGATTCTAGCAACAGAAGAATTTTTATCATTGATGTGGAGACAGTGGCCACTGGAAGTTCTGACGGCAGGGAGAGGGAAAAATAGACGTAATTTGGAGGCATTTTCAGGACTTGGGAATTGTCCTGAATAATATTGCAATGACAGGTATAGGTCATTATAAATCTTGTAATAACTTACAAAAATGTGCGGGAGAGAGTGTAAACTACAATGTAAACTATAATCCACACTTAGTGGCAATGCTTCAAAATGTGTTCATCAATTGTAACAAATATATCACATCAATGAAGGATGTTGTTAATGTGGGAGGACTAAGGAGCGGGGCATATGGGAATACCCTATATTTTTTATGTAGCATTTATGTAATCTAAGTATCTTTAAAAAAAAAAAAAAAAAAAGTATATTAAAAAAAAAAAGAGCTAGAGGTGAGAGAGAGAGAGTTTACCTCATAGTTGGATTTCAAACCTAGTTGAAAAACTGATGGCATTTAGTTGGAGATCACAATTTGCAGTTCATTGAGGCACAAGTTTTCAAAGCAAACTATAATCCCTCTTTCAAATGATTATTTTATTTAGGCACGGTTTATCGTCTTTGTTCTACAAATGTTCTTATCCTTAAACCTCTAGGGAAGAAATTATTCTTTGGGCTAGAGTGGCTACAGGCCAGAGAGTATCAAGTTAAGAGCCATGACTGGAGACTGTAAATTTTCCTTCCTGTTATAAACCAACTATAGCTGTGAATTACTAGACCAAAAGAACTGACGCTGATAAGGTGAACCACAAAACTTAAAATGCGTTTACCATTAGATATCAAAGAAAGAAAATAATTGACTAATCATTTTAAGAAAATTTTTCAATAAAAGTTGAAATAAAGGAAGCTTTTTGCTTTAGCTCAAAAAAAAAAAAAATAAGGAAATTAAATAAGCACAAATATTTGATTTCCCAAACATTTTGAGGATTTTCTACAGCCTCCTTTCTTTGTCACCATTCAAATGTTTCTAGCCCTAAAGGAGGGGAAAAAAGGTGAGAGTATCATCAGTAATTTTTGTACCCCTCTGTCTTACGTAGGCCCCTCTCTCCTAAGCTCCTATAACATTTTGTTCTCTTTAAACAACATTTACCACTTATTTATCTTATTCAATGTCTGCCCTCTTCATGAGATTGTAAATTTTTTGAGGCAGTGACCAGGTTGGTTTTGTTAAAGCAGTATGGGTTCAGAGTTGGCTCTGCCACTTACTAGCTGTACGATCTTGGACAAGTACTATAAACCTCTCTGTGTCTCTGTTTACCCTTCTAAAAATAAAACTAACAATAGTTTCTATTTCCAAGGGCTAATGTGATAAGTATATGAGTTAATATGGCATACACCTAGCACATAACAAGTACTCAATAAACATTTGTTAAATAAGTAGTTATTCAATGATTGGATGATTTTGCCAAAAGTGGAACTACATGCCACCTGACATGTATACAAGAATACAGTTCAAAATCATCCTTTGCCTCCAAAGCAATTGTCATGTGCTTTTTCTCAAATATTTTCTTTTCTTCTTTTTCAATCAGACCCTTTCCAACTATAAAGTTAGAGAATTCAGGAAGGCAGAATATGGACTGAACATGGCTCATGCTAAGGGTCTGGAGAGATAAAAACTCCCTGTTCAGAAAAATTGGATGGAGAAAAAAAATTTTATAATGGGTATTAGGGTAATTAAATTTAGACTAGGCCTGAAATATATTAAAACAGAACTCTCCTACTTTTTCAGTTTTTTTTTTTTCCAGTTCTTTCACTTGTACATTTTAAACGTATCTATAAATAAGCTCTTCTCATAAATGTCTTTGGTGGGTAACATCACTTTCATTTTAAAAATGGGAGATGGCAGCATAGGGAAGCTAGATTTTAACTGAGGCCAAATAACTATGCAGCGGTTAAGAGCTTAGGTTTTGATGTCGGATTCCAATTCTACCACTAAATTTTCTCATCTGTAAAATAGGAGAAAAGGGCAGTATTTATAGGATTGTTATGATGATTAAATGAGACAAAATGCATAAAGTGCATTTAGGAAGTACTCAATAAATAGTAACCATTGTTACTATAACTTTAAGATCACTACTGATATAACTTATAGGAATAAACTTTTTATTAAGTGAATTGCCTTCTGGGACCTACACACACCATGGAGTAAATATTAAGACTAACAATCTGCTTAGGGACTCTGGAGGAGAAACAAGACACGTTTGAGGCAGTCAGAATTCTAAACTTTCTTGAAATATTTTTCATAAAACTTTTGCCCCTATATTTGAATGTACTGTATAATTACCAGACTTTCTGAATAGTACCCCAAAGATGATCTTTTGGCTTAAAGGCCCTAATCATTGTTAACTTTTTTATTCTTCATTTTTCTCATTAAATTATAACTTAATGGGAGGCGGCTGTGGCTCGATCAGTGGGGCTCCCGTTTGCCATGTGGGAGGCCCCGGGTTCGGTTCCCGGGGCCTCCTGGTGGGGGCGGGCCGCCCGCGCAGCGTGGTTGGCTGGCCGGTGAGCGCAGGCGGGGGGTGGGGGGGTGGGTGGGTGGGTGGGGGGGTGGTAAATGAGTAGATAAATAGAATCTTTAAAAATATATATATATATATATATAACTTAATTTATATTTTAAAGTTTCACAAGCACATTCACATAAATTTTTCTCATTGATACTCACAAAACTCTGGGAAATAGACAAGTAAGATTATGTCCAACATATACATGAGGAACTGACTCTGAAGGTTGAGACTTGCCCAAGGTCACTGTGGTGGTTTGAAGCTGTATATACCGCAGAAAAAACATGTTCTTAAATTTAATCCATTACAATGAACATATTGTAAGTAAGACCTCTTGATGAAATTACTTCAGCAAGGTGTGGCCCAGCCCAATCAGGATGGCTCTTAATCCTACTACTGAAGTCCTTTATAAGAGAATGAAATTCAGACAGAGGAAGAGAAAGCCACAGAAAACAAGAAGCTGATCAGTGGGACGGACCTGGATGGGAAAAGAGAGTCCAGGCCATAGTCACATGCGCCTTTCCATATGACCAGCTAAGGACCAAGAACTACTGGCAGGCAGCCCCAGAATGTCAGTTTTCACAAAGAAAGGATTGCCTTGATTTGGACTTTTTCCCAGCTTCAAACCATGAGCAAATAAATTCCCAATGTTTAGCCCGATCCATTTCATGGTATTTGCATGACCAGCCTAAGAAACTATAACAGTCACCCAGGTATAGCAAATGATGGTGCTGAGACTGGAATCCAGATCTTTTGACCTAAATTCTGTTCTCGTTTCAATACATAGTAGAGAAGTGACATGCCGTTCTTCCTACTGACTATGATGTCTAACTTGCTTTAAAAAATAAAGGGAAGGCTAAACATTCGCTATAGTAGAAACCATGCATGTGTCCCCCAGACCTAGTTTTTCTCCCTAGGTCTGGTTTTTGGAATGCTGGTGATAAACTAAGCCTGATTTATTATATGACCATCCTGTATGGAAACAGACTGTAACTTTGGGTATCTTTGGTCAACCTTAACAGATATAACAGGGGAACAGATGTGGCTTAGGTGGTTGGGCATCCGTCTCCCATATGGAGGGACCTGGGTTTGATCCCCGGCACCTCCTGGTAAAAATAAAAAAAGGAAAATATAGAAGGCACGTGGGCCACTAGGCCCCGTGTGAGGGTATGCTGCCAGGCCCCACAAGCGGGTGAGCCACCAGGCCCTGCGAGCCACGCAGCAAGATTATGACATAACAGGAGCACGACACAAGGGAGAGTCAAGACAAGACACACCGAAAAACCAAGAACTAAGGTGACGCAGGCGGTAGGACACCTCTCTCCCACATAGGAGGTTCCGAGGGTCGAATCCCAGTGAAGACAGGAGGAAAAGGATGAGAAGAGAGGGCAGGAAACAGACACAGAGTCGCCCAACAAATGGACACAGAAACAGCAAAAACGGGGGGAGGAGGGGGGTAAAAATGGACAAAAGTAAATAAATAAATAAATAAATAAATCCTTTAAAAAAATGTATAGGGGAGGAAGATACAGACTATTGTTAGTAGTAATACTTTGACGATGCTCCTTCATGATTTGTTAACAAATGTTTCACAACAATGCAGGGTGTTTGTGGGGGGTGATGTGTGGGAGCCCTGTATGATGTTATGCATGTTTGTTTTGTAAACTCACGATGCTTACTGAACACTTATAGTTTATGTATGTTCATGTATGAATGATATACTTCAATAAATTGTTTTAAAAAAATAAAAATAAAATAAAAAAATAAAGGAAAAGCCAATGGTTGAGCGCGGGCTTCCCACATATGAAGTCCCAGGTTGAATTCCCGGTCCTGATACTTCTTTAAAAAAGGGTGGGGGGAATCTTTGTTATTAGGTACAATATATTATCTTGACTTTATAATCCCTTTAATGATAATACAAACTCAGACAAATAGTCTGTCATAAGAACAAGTAATGAGGAACATGATGGTCATACCCTGAAATCAACATTCTAGGTTATATATACTGCAAACAGAAAAATGGTTCTACCAACATAAGCCAAACTAACAATGTGATTTTCTCCATGGGGCTCTTTATCTTCCTCTTCTGACTCCTCTTTCTTTCAACAAACATTTTTACAAAACCTACTTGGTACATGATACCGAGCTGTAACAGGAAGGAAGGACACAATCTCTGTTTTCAAAAGGCCTCATGCGGGAAGCGGCTGTGGCTCAATCAGTAGGGCTCCCGTTTACCATATGGGAGGCCCCGGGTTCAGTTCCCGGGGCCTCCTGGTGAAGGCAAGCCCACCCGCACGGCGTGGTTAGCTGACCCAGCGAGCACAAGCAGCAAGGGGGGGATAAATGAATAAATAAATAAAAATCTTTAAAAAAAAAAAAAAAAAAAGGCCTCATGGTCTAATAAAGGTGGGAGTAAGAGATAAATCAATTGTAATATATTGTTTGACTCACACACACAAAAAAAACAAAAAAACAAAAACAAAAACAACAAAAAAATTTACATGTATCCATTACATTTAATTGAGAAATGTATATATTCGTGTTTACTTTTTAGTTTTTTATTGCTTATGTTTTCAATTATTAAATGTACAAAATAAAGTTTAAAAAAAAAAGTATAAAAAAAAAAGAGATAAATCAATTGATAATTATAATACTGTGTAACAAACATTAAAATACAGGCATGCACTGGATGTTAGACAGTGTAATCACTGCTGTGATTACAGCAGTTTTCAGGAAAATGTTTTTCCATTCCTCTTTTGAAAACTGACTTTGAATTTCATCTTTATCACTTCATCAACATCTTTTCCTTCAAAGATGACTAGGCAATCAGTAATTTTTACTCTTTTACAGAATAAAATGTAAAATTTATGACATCAAGAGGCACTATGAACCTATTTAATCACAAAGAAAAAAAAAAATACATTAATGCCAGCTCTTGTAAAAGCTTAGTCTTCGAGTTCATTTATGACCATTGGTGGTTTAACTCAGATTAATTATTATTATTTTTTTTTTTTTTAATTTTTTTATTTTTTTATTTTTTTATTCATTTATCCCCCTCCTGCTGCTCGTGCTCGTCGGGTCAGCCAACCATGCCGTGCGGGCGGGTCTGCCCCCACCAGGAGGCCCCGGGAACCGAACCCGGGGCCTCCCATATGGCAAACGGGAGCCCTACTGATTGAGCCACAGCCGCTTCCCCAGATTAATTATTGAAGAAGTTACAAAGTTCTCCCTAATCTGATCAGCTGTAACAACTGAAATAAACAAATGAGTCCCATGATTCTGCTTATTTTCAGAAATTCTCCCAAAGGGATTTATTCTGTTGACATGACTTTTAATTATGATACATTTCTTTGCAATCCACCTGCATTATTTCATTACAAAGTTAATGCACTGTCTTTAAGAAAAATTAGTCTTGCCCAAGGTCTGGTAATATTTACCTTCCTAGGACTAATTTTCAGCAAAGGGGCAGAGTTTGGGTTTTTATATTCCAGTGCTTCCTTCAGAAGCAGCACTCCAGAGGGGCCTTATTCAAAAAACCTTGATTTAAACTGGGTTCCATTGGAGTTTCTTTGTTTATTGTCTTTTACCTTTGGCAAAGTACTCACAATAGACAAGGTTCTAATTTTTGTGAGCATTTTGGAGGTAGCTCCAGAACAGGGAAAATGGTTTAGAAAATCAAATAGCTCAGATTTGAAACCTGGCTCTGAGTCTTATGCACTGTGTGTGATTTTACCGCTCTGACCTTGTTTCCTTACTGTAAAATGGGTGGATAATGACATTTTCCTCTTGGATCTATTGAAGGATTACAATCAGATAATGTTTGTAAAACACTTAGGCCATCTTTGGTACATGGTAAGCACCCAATAAATTCTAGTGATAGCCTTCCCACGAGTGTCAGATCTCCATAGTTTACATTAAGAAAAGGTGATATAGACCAAGGGAAATTTTGTTTGTATATGTATTTTTCTGAGAAGAGAGTGTATAATTTCCATTAGATTCTTAAAGAGATTTTTGTCTTAAAAAAAGCTAAGTATAGAATCAAGAAAAATAATTTAAAGTGAAAATTGGTCTGTGTCCATAAATGATAACTAAATAAACATTAAGTACAAAGATTATGTATATTTCCAAAGAACTCTTCCCCCAAATTTTCTACTGCAGTCCAACCAAACCTCCAACATTGTCCTCATAGAACTTTAAGCCTGTTGCCAAGAGGTCAAGGTACAAGGAAAGGATCCCAACCATCCTCCTTCCATCTAGGAAAATACAACTAACAAAGAGGTGAAAAATACAACTATCAAAACTTACTGAATAAGCTCTGGAGCCATCAAATCCATATTTAAAATATGGTCCCATTACTTATATGCTGTGTGACTTCACATAACTCTTTGAGTATCTGATTCTTTAATTAAAAAGTGAGGGAAAAGAACAATACTTATCACATCATGTATTGTGAGGATTCAATAAAATAATGTATATAAAATATTTAGTACAGAGCCTGGCCTATTTAGTGCTCAAAATTATATATATATATATTTGGTGCTATTTTTCTCAATTCCTCACTGTTATATTCCTAATTTGGGAAGATAACTCTCCAAGGTGCCTAGCAGGGAAAGTGAGGGATAAAGATTCCTATAAATCTTTTGATGCTCCTGGGAAGACACCAATGACAAGGATCCCTGGGCAAAGGAAATGGGGTATATAGTGGATGGTGGACAAGTCTAGCCTTACAAGTAATCAGAATAGATGACTTCAATGTAGTGTTCTTTGTGGAGTGACAGAAAAGCCCACCTAACCCCCTAAATCTCTTTCACTATGCCATCCTGTCTGAAATTTCAGGTTTTGAAATTATTCACTTGGGGACTGAAAGTTATTGGCTCACCAAGAGCCCCTGGGAGGGAAGTAGTACTCCTGAGAGGTCTACCACCTCTCTTCTTTGGACTCATCTCCTCCAGGGAGATGGCCAATAAAGGCTCAAGGTGATAGCCTTCTCAGGAGTTCTAGTTCCTTCACAGGAGTACAAGATTGAGCCACTCAGTTCCTGCCTTCAAGATTGGGAAGGCCTTGGTAGGGTGGGGGTGAGGGTGGAGCAATCAAGAGTTCCTGGGAGGGACAAAAGCCCCAAAGGAGAGGACCCTAGGAGGAAGGAAATAAAGTGGAGGGGGGCAGAATGGGGAAGAATGTGATGCTGTACAGAGAGGTGGAAAGAGTGCAAGAGAAAATTCCTTCCTTCCTTTCTCTCACAAATATGCCTACAATGCGTCAGGAGCTAGAGGAAAAACCTCACTGCTGCTTCTTTTTTTTTTTTTTTTTTTAAAGTAAACTTTACTTCAACTTCAAAAACTGAAATAACAGACAAAAGGCAGCTTAACAAATTATGGAAGCATTACTCTAAAAAAATTCTGTCCAGGCACATTTATCTCATTTAATTCTAAAAACAAACTCAATTGCTTCTCCAGTGTTCAGAAAGATACATAATGAGTGCAGATTGGTTATATTACATGACCAAGGTCTCCTCGTTAATGAAGAAAATGAAGAGAAAAAATGCTTAATCATATTCATATTTCATAAACCCTATATTTTTTACCTTTAGCAATGATATAGTACCTTCTTTGCCTTTGCAACAAAAATGTTACATTACTAAATATAGTCTGTAAGTTACAAGTTGTTTTTTTCCCATGTATCACCATATTCTTAACACCTTGTAGTAGAACATTCTTGTATTTATATTATTAATCACAATCCTCATCTACCACCAAAATCACTGTTATACAGTCCCAACATTATCCTCTAGCTGTCTTTCGATTAACATTAACCTCCCTAGACTATGCCTTACAAGAGTAAACTTATGGAACAGGGGTTCTTAACCTTTTCTGTTCCAAGGACCCCTCTGCCAGTCTGGTAAAGACCACGGACCCCTTACTAAGTCCACACTATACTGTATAACAGTATCACACCCGCACCAACATGTCGCCACAAGAATAATGTTGTTGTTTTTTAATTTCAATTCAAGTTCACAGACCCCTTGTTAGAAGCCCTGCTACAGAGTATAGGTTAGTAAGAGGCAGAATGTGGGTTGAGAAGGGGGAGATGATACTAAATGTATGGAGAATGTTTGATAAGGTCGATTGTAAATATGTGGTAATGCATAGAGTTGATGGTAGCACATTATAATGAATAAAACAAACACTGTTGATTTATAAACCCCTGCTTCTTAATATGAAATTGGTCAGGGTACCGAAGCCGGGGTGGGGTAGAGTGAGGTGAGGTGGGGTACGGTGGGATGGGATGGGATGAGGTGGGATGGGATGGGATGAGGTGGGATGGGATGGGATGGGATGAGGTGGGGTGGGGTGGGATGGGGTGGGGTGGGGTGAGGCGGGGTTGGAAACGAGACTCACATACCGGGGGTGGGCGAAGGCTGGGTGGAAGAGATGGCTCCGATGGGACCGGGGGTGGGGGGAAGGGGTCGGGCGAGGGGAGGTGAAGCAGGGGTCCAGTCTCTGGGGTGCAGGTTGGAGTCCCGGCTCCACCTCTCACTGGCTGCGAGTTATTTATGCATTTCCTCATCCGTATGGACGACGAGAGATAATGGACATATATGAAGCAATGGCACAGTGCCTGGCACACGGCAACCGCTGATGTCCCGCGCCCCAGACATGGTTTCGAGGACTGTCAACGCCTCCGGCCACTGGCGCGTCCACCGTGTGCTGGAAACAACCAGCGGACGCAATCGGACCGAGGATTCTCATTTTACGAGTGAGGAAACCCGGGCTTTGAGAAGCGGTCGCAGCCCTAAGAAGCCGCGGGGACGCGGCTTGACCCCGGGTTTCTCAGACCTCGGAGCTCACGCGCCAGGGTGGGGCCAGGTTCTCCAGGTTAAGGGGCTGCGGGAGAGCCCCACGCCCACCCCACAGGCGCCGGACCACGCCCAGGCCTCGCAGGGCCGCGGGGCTCACCCTTGAAGGAGTCGGGGAGCCGCCGGGCTTGGGTGTCCGCTGCCTGCCGCTTCTCAGCCATACCGTCCCACTCCGCGAAGCGGATCTCACTATCGGCGTCGCCGCGCGAAATGTCCAGAGAAGCGGGGGACCTCGAGACCGAAGCTGCAGCCCCGCCCTCTGCCGAAGCCCCGCCCCCGCGACCCGGCCAATCGGCGCTCAGGAAGGAGGGGGACACGCCCCCTCCATCCTCCGCGCGCCGGCTGCGACTCTGCGGCGGCTTCCTGCTCGCCCCAGGAATTGAAGGCGTGGCGTGGGGGGAGATGTGTGCCCCTAGGTGGGGGTCCCGGCCAAGGGGTGGCAGCAGAAAGGAAGGGTGGGGCCTGGGGCTGAAGATGTTGTGGGAGTGGCGGAAGGGATGGCCTGAGGAAAAGGCTTTCTTATGGGTAGAGGGGTAGAGCAAGGCACCTCGGGAGAGAGGAATTAGAGAAGAGAAAATGGCGCCCTCTTTGGGTGGGGTAGGTTCGGAGTTGAGGGGAGAAAGCTGAGGGTCCCTAGGCCAGCCCCGAATTGAGAGGACTAATGATGTCAACCCTGAGCAGAAGTTGGAACTCGAGCGAGGTTCATTTATTCAAAATCCTCTTTGAGCACCTGCCATGTACCAGGTATTGTGCTCACTGTTGGGGAGACAGAGGACAAGGGGCAGGCACAGTGTCATCCTTCATGGAAATTATAGTCCAGTGGGGAGGCAGTCAAAAACAAGTTATCAAACAAAATAATTACCCATGGTAAAGAGCGCTGTGACCTGAAAGATGAGGAGCCAGCCTTAAGAAGAGGACAGCAGGTGCAGGAGGTGGGAAAGGGAATCTCCAGGCAGAGGGGAAAGCATATGCAAGGGTATTCCCACCCTCAAGCTTTCTGAGTTGTGACTGAAAACCTCACATTTGAAAACCATGCTGCAAAGTTTTATTCTACAAGACTTGACCTAAAGCAAGTTATTCAAACTACAGCAATATATACCAGAAGGAGCATTTTTTAAAATTCTTTGTTTTAAAATAAGTACAGCTTGACAGGCAGTTGCAAAGATAGTAGGGGGAGGTTCCCTGTAATCTTTCACCCAGTTTCCTCCAGTGGTTACATCTTACTTAACCATAGTATAGTATCAAAACCAGGAAATTGACAGTGGTATAATGTGTACGTATAGTTCTCTGCTATTGTTTCCACCGCAATTAAGATACAAAACTTTCATCACCAAAAAGACCCTTTCTTGAGGAGCACTCTTTTTTCTTTTTTAACTGTGCTCAGTATTTGCCCATATAATACTCAACACCTGGTGCTTAGGTAATATAAAATGTTATAGTTTCTCTCTGATTTTAGTTCTGGAACGTTGTGCCTGTGTTAGGAACATAGACTGGTGCACACACAATCATAGCAGGTGTTAAGAATGTTACTGATCATTGTGTGTCTTCAGTGTGTGATAAAACCCTGATGCAAAGCTCTCAAGTTGACTTCCTGTCACTGCAGGCAAAGAACTGTTCATATTTCAGGAATAGGGGTTGAGGGGGGTGGAGTACAGCTTGAGCAGTCACTTTGCTTATGAGCCTTCTGGAGAAGATAAGAGGGAGAGTACAGTAATTTAATGATCCCTCCTTTCTAAATCATCCTTGAGAAACTCCACAGCTTCATTTTTTTCCATTCTGCAATGAATAAGTCCCAGAGGCATGAACTTCCTGTTTATGCTGCAGCTCCCAGGAAAGAAGAGCAAGTGCAGAAGAAGCTAATTAAACCCTTCAGTAGAAAAGGGCTTGATTACAAATTGCATATGGTGAAAAAATATTTAGATTTCAGTTTTGTTAGAAAGGAAAATGACATTTCAAAATGAATTTAATGTTTGCACCCTTCCCACCACCTTTGCTCAAGTCTCAAGGCAATAGAACAGCATTGTTTCTGAAGAGTTAGAAAAGAAACACTATCCCTTTGGGACAAAAACTATGGTAAACACACTTGTTGGCTCTGGTTTCAGATTGCATCAGTTTGCAAGCTAATTCCAGGCCCAAAACTGAGAACAAGTTTTGACTTGATTTTTAAATTACTGTCAGAATGGATGAGAGTTTCCAGATTATGATTTTAAAATGCTGAATTTCGCTTTCTCATGAAACTGGTGTGTTCTGGCATATATACATTTATAATATATATATATTATATATATAATATACATATATACATTTAGTAAATGTACTTTTTAATACTAACATATCATTCTCTCCCTTTGGAGGGAATTTCTAATCCTAAAATTTCTCTCAGTGTTTATTAGCAGTTAGAATGGTTTTTGAGAACTTTATGCTTTAAAAATGGAAACATATAAAATTACAAATAATTTGAAGAGAGAAAAAGAATTATTTATAATCTTATTGCCCCTAATGGAACTGCTATTATAATTTTGGTGAATTTTTCCTCTGGTTGCTTTTAATGGATATTTGTATGTAGTTAAAATCAGAGCATATATTCCATATTTCTTTTATGTTGTATTTTGCTGTTATTTGCTTCACATATTCACAGGACCAAATTAAGTATTGACTGATGGTGATGGTGATGCTATTAAGACACGGAGATCAGTTTGAAGCCAGACATGCATCATGAATCCATAACTGAATAAGTCACAAGGAAATTTAGTCTTTTTTTTTCTGTATCCACAGAAGAGATGCTTTAATAAGAACAACAGGGAAGTCCTTATTTATTTATTTGTCCTTCAAATTGCTAATTCAGGCTGTGCTCAATGCCTTTAGTGAAATCTGCTAACCAGATACCTTGAGAGAACAGCAATATCACCAATTTATATCTGTTTGCGGCATTTTCCCCAGGGTGGGGCTAACAAATTTGATCTGTTTCTCTATGTAGATTAATTCACATTATTGCATTACAGTAACATTTTTGTTTTCTTAGCTCTTCTTCAGAGAATTACTCCAGGATATGAATCATCACAAGAGTTTTACCAGAGGATATATGTTGGAGCTATGTCAGCAGATCAATTGCACTACAGCACCGGGTAAGAGTACTGTGGATCCAGGTTCTCAGGTCTATGAAAATAAAAAGCACAACTGAAACATTGGTGGTATTTAAAAAAGTCATCTATGGGAAGGGTCTTATTCTGCTTTGTTTATTAGTTCATTCAGCAACTATTTCGTGAACACCTGCTATGTGCCAGGTATTAAGTGCTTGGGATAAAACAATGAACAAAATAACAAAAAATGATAGTATTCCTTTCCACATATGACTATGGTATATCCAAATCTTTGCCTTGCATGTTTACTCACATCCACATCCTGGAGATATTCAAAGCCATTTATGTTTACCAGCAAAATTTGTCCAGGTAACCTGTAATTATGAGTGATTACTTTTCAAGGCAGGATTCAGTTTTATTCAATACACTCAAAAAATGATTCTTCTTGGAATATTCCTCCAACATTACTATTCTTGGAATGTTGCTCCATCTAGTGTCTACCATATTCTACTACTTTTGTGAAAGTTATAAAAACCAATAAAGGAGAAATATATTGGAAATGGAAGAGGTGTTCTATTTTAGTTAGGTTACTATTCACAAAGACTGTATGTGGAAGGAAAGGGAAGCCTATATAATGACACTATCTTTTAAAAAATTCCAGTAATAATAAGTAAGATCTGTTGGGTGATTATTATGATATGCTATATTAGCACTATACATATCTTATTTATTCGTTACAATAATATCATTATCATTATTTATCATCACCACCAATTAATTTTTATTATCCCATGAGGAAACTGAGACAGTGTTAAATATCTTGCCCAAGATCTCACAGATTATTGGTAGTGGAGCCAGGGGCACCCATGTCCTTTCCTCTGGCACGAGGGCCCCATTTTGTAGCCCCAGGCTATGGGGGCCCTCACTTCACTACTCTGTACTCCTCTGTCCCTTTCCCAAAAGGTGAAGCCTTCCCCTCTGTCCAGGTCACCAGTCTGGACTTTCCCATGCATTCAAATTGAGGTGCCGGAGCTTCCCAGAAGCTGGGGGCAGGAGGAAAAGGGAGGAGCTGGGGAAACAGGACCCCAGGGATGGTAATCTTGTAAATGGGGGCTTTTGTGATTAAATTCTAAATTCCCTAAGGAAGGAATTAAGAACACAAAGGGTGGGGGCAGAGGGATTTGGGGGAAACCTGTTGGAGGGAAGGTGATGTTCCAGGATGCTCCTGATTTTAATCCTCACACCACTCATCACCTTGTTCTTAATTAAAGAATCCTGGGACACAGTAGATTGAAAAAAAAAACAAACATAGTGGAGATATTGTTTGCTCCAAGGCTGTATGGCTTCTGAGTTTAAGCACTTAATCATTCAGAGTAAATAAAAAGAAACAAAAAGACACAGACTTGTCATAATACATTCCTCAAATATGAACACATCTAAGCATCTATATGCTATGGATACTCAAGTTTGCCTTCAATTCTGATATATACTTAACCTTTATCTATGTCAAAATGACACCTTATTTTTCACTGTTTGTATCATTATTTATATGTTGTGTCAAAGTGTTAGGTATTAGAGGACTTCCAGGAAAATGCCATCAGAATAGGTAGGGCAAAAAGCTGTTCAAGGGATCTGCTTTGGAACTCTGCAGACCAGGAGTGTGCTGTGCACACCCCAGAGGGCAAGGGGCAGCGGGATGAAGAAGCCAAAAGGAAAACAATGAGTTGCTAACCCCTGCAGCTGGGAACAGCACCCATCCCCCACCCTCAAGGTAAACAGCCTGGATAAAACCCATTATCCAGGGGTTATGGACCAGCCAAAGGGAAAAAACCAAAATTCTGATGAGACACAAGATAATGGAGAATTAAGAATTGGTCTTCAGCTGCCTTATGAGAGAATCTGGTGAGACTAGAGTAAGGGCTGAACCCTGGAGGGAATGTGCATTGTCACACCAAAGATAAGTTTTCGCAAATTCATTTCTCACCTAGGTTTCAAATTCTTGCAATACCAGGTTACTTGCATTAACTGAAATTATATAAGGAGATATTGGTAGCCTAAACCAAACTGCATGCAAAGTACCCAGGGTCAAGCTGATGAGGTTCTGTTACAGAGCTTTTCTTTTAGTCTGAAGGAAAAAAGTGTTCAGGGCTTCTAAACACTAAAGAAAAAAATAATGGCTTTGACCAGTGTTCATTCGGTCTGGTGCCAAACTTCCAGTGAAATTAAAATCGATACAACCTGAATTTTATTCACAGAGGATATCCTAATAGAGTAATCCTTCACTTTGCTCTAGTCAACCTTCTTAAAAATATCCTGTTTCTCAACCGACTATGTTACTTGATTAAAACATTGTTAAAATTAAAAAAAAAAAAAAAAAAAAAAGACAACCAATCAACGATAATTACATAGCTCTCCTAAATCAATTCAAGGAATCAAAGGAAAATATGACTAAAAGAGATAAAGAATATTAAGAAAACGCTGGAGGAACATAAAGAACATTGGAAAGCTTGCATAGAAAAGTTATACAGCTTATGGCAATGAAAGACAACAGATGAGATTAAAAACACTTGAAATTGAGGACATAGCATCTGACCTTGATAAGACAGGAGAACAGAAAAATAAAAGAATGGAAAAAATGGAACAGGGTCTCAGGGAATTGAATGACAATATGAAATGCACAAACATACACATTATCAATGTCCCAGAAAGAGAAGAGGTGGAAAAAGGGCAGAAAAGATATTAGAGGAAATAATGACCAAGAACTTTCCAACCCTTATGAAAGACATCAATATCCAAGAAGGATAACATACTCCCAAAATAATAAATCTGAATAGACTTACTCTGAGACACCCACAATTCAAAATGACAAATACCAGAGATAATGAGAGGATTCTGAAAGCAGCAAGAGAAAAGGAATGGATCACATACAAGGGAAACTCAAAAAGACTAAGTACTGACCTCTCATTAGAAACCATGGAGGTGAGAAGAAAGTGGTATGATGTATTTAAGTTTCTGAAAAAGGAAAAACTGGCAGCCAAGAAATCTTTATCTGACAAAACTGTCCTTTAAAAATAAAAGTGAGTTTAAAGTTTTCACAGACAAACAAAAACTAAGGGAATTTGTTATTAAAAGATCAGATTTATAAGAGATACTAAAGGGAGTTCTGTAGTATGAAAGGAAAAAAGAGTGAGAAACTTAGAGAAGAGTGTAGAAATGAAGATTATTAGTAAGGATAAATTACAGGATAAGAAGACAGACAATAGAAAGATATGACAACAGAAAACCAAAGGGTAAAATGGATGATGTAAATAACGCCTTTACAGTAATAACACTGAACATTAATGAATTGAATTCCCCAATCAAAAGACATAGACTGACAAAATGGATAAAAAAATATATGTACCAACTATATGCAATCTATGAGATTTGCCTCAGATGTAAGGACACAACAGGGTTGAAAGTGAAAGGCTGGAAAAAGGTATTCTGTGCAAAGAGTAACCACAAAAGATCTGGAGCAGTGATACTAATATTGGACAAAATAGTTTTTAAATGCAAAACTGTATAGAAGATGAAGAAGGTCATTATATATTAATAAAAAGGGCAATTCACCAAGAAAAAATAACTGTAATACATATTTATGTGCCTAACCTGGCTACCCCAAGATACATGAGGCACACACTGGCAAATATGAAGAAAGAAATAGATGTCTCTACAGTAATAGTTGAAGAGTCAACACACTCTTAGCATTGGATAGATCATTTGGGGAGGATAAGCAAGGAAACAAAGAGCTTTGAATATATGATAAATGAACTATAAGAAACATAAATTTATAGAGCATGACACCCCAAAACAACAGTATATACATTCTTCTCAAGTGCTCATGGATAGACCATATATTGGCTCACAAGACATGTCTCAATAAATATAAAAATATTGAAATTATACAAAACATTTTCTCTGATCATAATGAAACGAAGCTGAAAACCAATAACAGGCAGAAACAGGTGGAAAAGTGGAAAATTCACAAATATATGAACATTAAACAACTTACCCTTTCTTAGCTACAATGGTAAAAACAAAATGGTACTGGCATAAAAATAGACAGATAGACCAATGGAATAAATAGAGAATTCAGAAATAGATCACCACAAGTCTATCACAAGTGATTTTTGACAGGGCTGTGAAGCCCACCCAGCTGGGCCAGAACAGTCTATTCCACAAATGATGCTGGGAGAAATGGATATTCATATCCAAAAGTAAGAAAGAGGACCCCTTTCTCACACCTTATGCAAAAATTAACTCAACATGGATCAAGGACCCAAGTATAAAAGTGACAACCATAAAAGTCCTATAAGAAAATATCTGAAAACATCTTCAAGACCTAGTGGTTGGTGGTTTCTGAAACCTTACACCCAAAGCACAAGCAGTGAGAGAAAATATAGATAAATGGGACCTCCTCAAAATTAACTACTTTTGTGCTTCAAATGACTTTAAGAAGGTGAAAAGGCAGCCTACTCATTGGGAGAAATTTTTCAGAAACCACATATCTGTTAAGAGGTTGATATCCATCTTATATAAAGAGATCATACAACTCAATGATAAAAAGACAAGGAACCCAGTTTAAAAATGGGCAAAAGACTTAAACAGACATTTTTCCAAAGAAGAAATACAGATGGCCTAAAAGCATATGAAAAGATGCCTACATCACTAGCTATTAGGGAAATGCAGATTAAAACTATAATGAAATATTCTTTCATGCCTTACAGAATGGTCATTATTAAAAAGACAGAAAGCTGTAAGTACTGGAAAGAATGTAGAGAAACAGAACACTCCTTCACTGTTAGTGGGAATATAAAATGGTGTAGCCTCTGTGGAAGACATCTTGGCGATTCCTCAGGAAGCTAAATATAGAACTACCATATGATCTGACAATACTTCTACTAGGAATATATTCAGAAGAACTGAAAGCAAAGACCTGGACAGACATTTGCACACCAATGTTCATAGCAGCATTATTCACAATTGCTAAAAGATGGAAACAACCCATATGTCCATCTAACAACGAATGGATAAACAAAATGTGGTATATACACATGATGGAATACTATTCAGCTGTAAGAAGAAATGAACTTGGCATATGACAACATGGGTAAATCTTTTTTTTTTTTTTTAAAGATTTTATTTAATTATTCATTTATAGCCCCCTTGCTGCTTGTGCTCGCTGGGTCATCTAACCACGCCGCACGGGTGGGCCTGCCCTCACCAGGAGGCCCCGGGAACCGAACCCGGGGCCTCCCATATGGTAAACGCGAGCCCTACTGATTGAGCCACAGCCGCTTCCCCATGGGTAAATCTTGAGTACATTTTGTTGAGTGAAATAAGCCAGACACAAAAGGACAAATATTATTTGGTCTCATTAATAGGAAATAAATATGATGAGTAAACTCATGGAGTTAAACTACAGAGTATAGGTTACTAGGATATAGAATGTGGGTTGAGAATGGGGAGCTGATGCTAAATGTATGTAGAATGTTTAATTAGGGAGATTGTAAATGTGGGGAATTGGTTAGAATTGATGGTAACATATTATAGTGAGCATAATCAACACTGCTGATTTATAAATGTGTAGCCGAAATGGGTAGTCTAGAGAGATTAATGTCAATTGAAAGAAACCTAGAGATTAATCTAGGGACTGTATAACAGTGATTTTGGTTTTGATGATTGTGGTTACTAGTACAAATACAAGAATGTTCCTCTCTTATAAGGTGTTAAGAATATGGAGATACTTGGGAAAATATAAGTAATGTAATGTATTGACTATAGTTAACAATAATATTGTAATATTTTTGCAGCAATGGCAAAGAAGGTACTATATCAATGCTAAGGGTCAATAATAGGAGGGTAAAAGGGGATATCTGATTTTTCCTTTTATTTTTATTTATTTTTATTTTTTTATTTTTATTTTTTAAAGATTTTATTTATTTATTCATTTATCCCCCCCTGCTGCCCGTGCTCGCTGGGTCAGCCAACCATGCCGCGCGGGCAGGCCTGCCCTCACCAGGAGGCCCCGGGAACCGAACCCGGGGCCCCCCATAAGGTAAACGGGAGCCCCACCGACCGAGCCACAGCCGCTTCCCATGATTTTTCCTTTTAGAGTAATGAAAACTTCTGTTCTGAAATGGGCTGAGATGATGATAGCACATATCTGTGATGAAACTGAAAGCCACTGAGTGTACACTTTGAACACACAGCAAACCTTGAGATGAATGATGGACTGTGGTTAACAGTACAAATATGAGAATGTTTTCTCATGAACTATAACAAATATATAACACCAATACATGATGTTAATAATAGAATGGTTTGTGGGAAAATTACACCAAATATAAGCTATCGATTATAGATAGTAGTAATATTATGATTATGTTCTTTCATCATTTATAACAAATGTGTCACAACAATGTAAGGTGGTGGTGGTGGGGCGATGTATGAGAATCCTATATGGCATGCATGATTGTTTTGTTAACCCACAACTTCTCAAAAAAAATAAAAGTAATCCCAGGATTCAGTCTGTTTCATTCTTGAATGAATTCACCTCAGGCAACCATTTTACATAATTTTAGATTATGAAAACCCCCCAACAGATCTATAATTTAACACTGCTAGCTCTGCCAAATAAAAATGCTTCTTGTAAACAGATGTGCCATAAGGAAGGAAAGAAATGAAGAAGTTAAACAAACAAATGAAAGACCCAGAGCAAATAGTCTCAAATTTAATATGGTGTTGTTTTATGTTGTCAATTAATATACAATATAGATTTTTTTCATTTTAAAAACAATTCATTGAAGTATATCATTCATATATGAACATACATAAACAATAAATGTTTAGTAAACATTGTAAACTTACAAAACAAACATGCATAACATCATACAGGGCTCCCATACATCACCCCACCACAAATACTTTCCGTTGTTGTGAAACATTTGTTAACAAATTATGAAAGCACATCGTCAAAGTATTACTACTAAGTATAGTCCATATCTTACTCCCCTATACTTTTTTTTTGAAGATTTATTTATTTATTTATTTATTTACTTTTATCCATTTTTACCCCCCTTTTCCCCCTGTTTTTGCTGTTTTTGTGTCCATTCACTGGGCAATTCTGTGTCTGTTTCCTGCCCTCTCTTCTCATCCTTCTCCCGTCCTCACCAGAACTCGATCCTTGGAACCTCCGATGTGGGAGAGAGGCATCCCACTGCCTGGGCCACCTTAGTTCCTGGTTTTTCGGTGTGTCTTGTCCTGGCTTTCCCCTGTGTTACTCTCCTGTTACGTCATCATCTTGTTGCATGGTTCAGCGGGGCCTGACAGCACACCTGCTCGTGGGGCCTGGAGGCACACCCACATAAAGGGCCTTAGGGGCTCACCTGCTTGCAGGGCCTGAGGGTGCACCCGTGCACGGTGCTTGGCAGCCTGCACACCTTCTATAGTTTTCTTTCTTTAAAATTTTTACCAGGAGGTCCCGGGAATCGAACCTAGGTCTCTCCATATGGGAGATGGATGCCCAACCATTTGAGCCACATCTGCACCCCCTCCTATATCTCTTAAGGTTGACCAAAGATACCTAGAGTTACAGTCATTTCCCATACAAGATGGTCATATGATAAATCAGACTTAGTTTATCACCAGCATTCTAAAAACCAGACCTAGGGAGAAAAACTAGGTTTGGGGACACATGCATGGTTTCTAATATAGCAAATGTTTAGTCTACCCTGATTATCACAATGTCAGGACAGCGAGAATATTCGTACTACAATATAGTTATTGAAATGAATCAATCCCAGTATATCTTACTTCTCAAAATCCTAGAAATTTTTTTTCTTGGAACTTCATAAGTAATGGCTTTAGAATTAATGCAGCTACTGGATGCAATTACTATACAATTGGGTGTTTTATGAGTGTTATTTGTTTGTGCACTGTATATTTTTATAAAAATCATCGATGGCACTGTGCTGGAGGGCAGAGGAGATGTTGTGGGTACCGAGGGATGGGTGAGGTCAGAGTTCCTTGGTCTTGCTGTCCTGGGGATCATCATGGTTGGAGGGTCCCTGGTCTCGCTCCCTGAACTTGGTTTCTTTCTAGCTTTGGGCTGGCCTGGCTCATCGGTATGCCATCTCAGGAAGAGGTGGCAGCAGCTGGGTCTATCCTAGGGTCGCTCAACATCTTTGTGTCTGAATTGGACACGGAATCAACTGCTTTCCAGGCTTTGTACTCCTCTGAGAATGAAAGCTGGGAGATGAGAATATCATTTTCTTCTCCCAGCTGGGCAAGTGGGGAGTTGGCCCAAGCCTTGGATGCACCGGGCCTCGCAACTATGCTGGGGCCTACAGAGAATTGTTTGAGAAAGAGCGTTAGTTAGAAGGTAGCGTAATGATTGCTACTCACCCCCTCACCCCAACCTTGACTTCTCTCAAATGACACTCCCTGGCCACCTTAACTAGGGGTGATGATGGTGCTGACTTGCTCAGCTGGAAACTCTTTACATTGCTGTGCATGCAAAAGCATCAAATAAAGAATATTAAAAAAATGTCAGTGATGGTCATTTCAATATTGCCATTAAGTAATGCAAGTATAGTAATATATGATTTGATTACTGTATTTGTTTTACCTATCTTTTTACAGTACTGAATTAGGCTATGACAAGTATTCTTCATATTACCTTTTTTTTTCCATACTGACTAATCTTTTATAGAAGAGGCAAATGAGTGTCATATTAGCTACTATAATACAATAGCTATCATGTCTTAAATGCCTATTATATAGCAGAAATCATATTAATCACTTTACATAATTATCTCATTTAATCCTCCTAAAACCCTGCATAGTAGCTCTCATCCATATTCTAAATTGAGGAAACTGAGGTTCAAAGAGGTCGAGTAATTTGCTCAAAATCACACAGAAGGCAGTAAAGAGTAATGGTTAAGAGCCTATATTAGAATCCTTCTTCTACTGTTTCCTTCTTTTGTGACTTTGGGCCAGTTATTTAACTTCTTTAAATTTTATTTTTCTCATCTGTAAAATGGAGAAGTTAATGAAATAATTCATGTAAAGTGTTCAACTTAGTGCCTGGTACAAGGAAGTACTTCATAAATGTTAGGGAATACTAAAAGTAATTGAATATTGTATATTATACAGACCTTGGGTTTTGTTTTTATTATTACAACAAGTGATACCACGGATTTAAACTTTGTTCTCTCTGACCCCAAGTCCTCCTCCTTTCCTTCCATTTACAATTTCTCTGTAAATTTGTAGTCATTGATGAAGATAGAACTAATTCTTCTTAAATTCTTTTACTCTGAAAAAAAAAACAGACTTTCTGATTTATCAGTCAGGATAGGCTAGGTTATGTACCATTAGTGGGCAACTCCACTCCCATATTTCAATGGTTTTTCACAAAAACTAAGCTTTCATGTCCTATGTAACTTTATAGGTAGACTTTATTCATCAGGAATCTAGGCTGATGGAGGCTCCATCTTGAAACAGGCCTTCACAATTACCAATATAGGAAAAAAGGTAGATGACTTGTGTACTGGCTTTTAAAGGCTTCTGCCTGGAAGTGATACATGCCACTGCCACTTATATTTCATTGACTGAAGCAAGTCACATGGCCAGATCTAACTACAAGAGGGCAGGAAAGGGAGAATTAGACATCAGTGAGCAGCATTAATGATTACTATGCCAATAATTTGTGCTTTTTTAGTTTCCAAATTTGGTATTTATTTTTTTTATTTCTGAAGCTTTCCTTTCCCCTTTTATATGCATAGATTCTTTTGGTAAAAACCTAAAAAATAGTTTCATAGAAACATTCCTCTTTTATCAGAATTAGCTGGAGACTTTTAAAAAATCACATGTCCAGGTTCCACCCAAGACCCAGTGAATCAAAATATATGAAGGATAGGCTCTGTGTATATATGTGTTGAAAAAGCTCCATAGGTGATTCTGGTTTGCACCTCGTTATTACTATGCAATTGTAAAGTTATTTATTTTCAAGGATCACTTTTAACATAGGTGGGAAGAAGCAGAGCTGAACGGATCAGAAAGGGGGAAGAAATTATGACTCAACTGTAGTAGGGTTCTCAGCCTGTGCTTAAGCTGTGTTCACCTTAGAAGTCAAGTATATCTGGACATGCCTAGATGACTGATGGGTCAGGCACCAGGGTTTCATTTAAATAAGGGAATATGGATTCTTCTGGGAAAGACCTCATCTTAAATTAAGGAAGACTTCCCCTCCCAACTTTTTATTGAAAAAATGTTAATCATGCAGAAGGTTGAAAGAATTTACCTACCACCTAGATTCAACAAATGCATTTTTCTGTGTATCTTATTTGCTAATTGTGTTGACATCTACTGATTGATAATCCTTGACTGAATCAATTATTTCATGGTGGTGATGGTAGAGTTGTGAGATGGTGATTTTCTGACTATCATTTTTTCTACATCTATTATTTAGCATTCTTCTATAAAGAAGAGGTTTCCTTTATTAACTGGAGATGAAATACGTTTTTTTTTTTTTTTCCTAAAAAGGCAGAATAAATGCTTAATTCTTTCAATTAGGGAAAAGTTTTGAGGAGGCTATTTTTTTATTTAAGGACCAGCAGTTGGCAGCATTGTAGCAGACAGATGATGTGAGTATAGCAAAAATTTATTTATGAATATTGTTCTACAGCCTAGCCCTCAGATTCAGAGTAATAGATTAAGGTGACTACAGTGAGAATATATAAATATTATAATGACTGTGTCATCGAGAACAGAAAGTGTCTTCTGCATTGGTGGCAAGGCTTTGGAAGTATCAAAGGACAGGATCTGTGGCATAGACACTGGCAGTTTCTGTCAATATTGGTGCCTTTTGGTGGGTCCCAATAGATGTAGTTCCACCAGTGGGCATGGCAGCATAGCTGCTGTTTTGTTCATTAGCAGTCCCAGGGGAAATCACCAGAAGAGGAGCAAAATGGTGCGAACCAAGTAGGTAACCAAGAGGATTATTCTGCAGAGCATTCATGAGATGGCCCCTGGGGCACCCAGAGCTATTCAGTAGGGAAACTGGAGCTTTTTGAAATGTTGGTACAGATTCTCAGGCAGAATCTGAGCCAGAGACTAATTTGTGAGATTTATAATGATCTTATTTTATCTTTGAGCTGGTGTGGTCTGGAGAAAAAGTGCTACCAAGAGCAGAAAATAGTGAAGAAAGGGTTCTTTTTAAGCAAAGGAAACTCAAGGAATAAAGAGATGTATACAGTTTAAAGATAAGAGAGATGATGTTGGTTGGCTCAGATTGAAAGAGAAGTTCCAAAGATACTAGTTGACTAATTGAGGGAGCCATGAGATCCCTGGATAGTTCATCACAGTCTTAAGGAAGCAAACCTCTGGTGGAATTTGACATTGCACAGATGGTTGAGGGGTCAGTTTTTAAATCCACAATTAAGATATATCTCTCCATTTATTCAAGTGTTCTTTCATGACCCTCATTGCCATATGATTTTTTAAAAATAGTAAACAATAAGATTCAACCATGGTAAATTAAGTATATTCCTGATAGAATCAGTATCCACTGAAAAGTTATGACGTTCTAACCATAAAGATTCTTTTCATCTGTGCTGAATGTAAGGGTTTAAATAAATTATTCCTTTCCCCTTTACTTTTAGGTTTTTTGAAATATAAAAACAAAGTGACTTTCTTATTACTTAACATTACCTCTGAACCTTGCTTTCTTGCTGGAGAAATGGAAATTGTTTCCCTATTGGAAGAAAAAAAGTTGAGAACTATTGCTATTTGGTTCTATTATTATTACTATTTATTAACTAAATATTGTCAAGTAAAATAAAATGGCCATCTACATTGGACATTGCTGGGAGGGATGCCTTTCGAAGAAAGGATTTTCCAGAAGACAAAAACATTGGGCCTTTAGGGGCTTCTGAGAAAATGGAATGAAGGAATGCACCTTACAGAATTGCAGATGAGCCACACCTGGTGAAAAACCAGTTTTGGTCCAGGAGAGATAATTTATCAGAATGGGTATACCATACTAACCAATGTATATCTGCTCCCTACTCTGTAAGACCCCCAACAATGTAAAATGGAAACGTATTGTCAGCCAATCAGAACCTTTTCCTTACTTGCTTCTGCATTTGCCCTGTATAATCAGCTCCCCTTTTTTACCCCTTCGGCTGAGCTACCTTCTACTTTTTGAATTGGAATTGTTCATACTGCTGTGAGATCCTAAATTGCATGAAAAGTTTTTCTTTTAACAGTATACACAGACTGAAAAGCAAATAAGGAAACAAACTATGCACTGCACTAAATCATGAAAAAAATTATGTTTTTTATTCAACAAAGTGATTGCAATTCAATATAGTGGAACTATCATTTTTTTATATAATGAGAAAGTTACCACATGTTATACAGTAGCAATACAATAACTAATAAAAGTGTTTTGGTTGTGGTAGTGATTATTTCTCCCTTGAGGAAGCTAGTGAGTTGGTTATATGCTTGTTATACAGTGATTGGATCATTCTTAGCTCTATGTCAGGCAATTTGTTCAGGTGATGAAATCATCCCAAGAATTTTCTGAGGTTCCCAGACCTTTTAAAGGGGCAGAAAGTTAATTGTTGCCTCATAGCACCAGTAGGCACATTGACTGTCCAAAGTCTTGTGACAAGCCAAGCAGTGGTGATATTAAGAGGGGTTCATCCTGATGAAAAGGCTACTTTCAGACTCATTTTTGTAATCCTTAATTTGTAAACAGGTTTAACTTTAAAATTTATTTGTGTTGGAGTCATTTGAAAGTTAAAATCAATTTTTCACTAATAAAGTTTGTTTTGCCAAAGCTGGCTCACAATCCATTGTGAACCATAGAATTAGGTCAAGCACTTCAGCAGAAACAAAAGCAGTCTTAAAGTGGTTCTAGGCGGTTTGTTTTTTGTTTGTTTGTTTTAGGCAAGGGAGTAAAGAGTTCACTAAGAAACAAGAAAAGAGCTAGTACACACCCAAGACTTGGGTAAGGGCAAGCTACAGGATGAGATATGCAATGTGGGGCCCTGGGGTAGGTCTTTTTAAGGCCTTTCCTCCTCCCCCCTGCCATAATTAAGGAGGGATCTGAGCTGTTTGCTGTCCTGATGGGTTGCCTTTCACCTCTTAGCTTTCAGGGAACCAATAGGGAGGCCTTTCTGTTTGGAGTTATCCGGGGCTTCTTTTGAGTACGAGTTTCAAATGGGACCTGGAAACCAGTGTCTTGGTGGACTTTTTGGCTGTAATGGTTACAGCTTTGTTCTCAAATAGCTGCCTTCCCTCAGTGGCTTTCCCAGCAGGGTCTCAGGGCCATGTTCTTTACTGGGTTTCAGCTGTGATGATTACGGCTTTGTTATGACTGCCTTCCCTTGTTTCCTATACTAACCTGCCACAACTCCCCCCTTAGAGAGTTTACACCATTATTCTTAAGGGATTGCTGAAGGGTGATGATCATTCTTCTGTAGCTGCTTCCTGCTAGTTACGGGCAGTGGTCCCTGCCTGACAGCACTTGGTTGGAACTGGATGAAATCCCTATGACTAATACCTTGTTCTGGAAGGCATTGATTCTGGAAGAAATAAAGTTAGAATTTTGAAGATACATGGTCCTACTAAAAGGATAAAGAAGATGGTGGTAAGTGGCCCCCAAAAGGGGGCCTGCTATGACATACTGGACCATGGGAGCAAGAAAGTCCAGGTGCCTCCAGAGGTTACATCCTTCTGAAGTTGATGGGCTTGATCTTGTAGGTTTCAAATGCTGTCTAGGACTGTTTCAGAGTGACTTACATAGAAACAGCATTCCTTCTTGAGGAACAGGCAGGTTTCTCCCTGTGCTGCTGTTAGCATGATTAAGGCTCTGTGATTTTGTAGCACCACGGCTTCAAGGGAGTCTATTTGCTTTCTAAAGGCTTCTAAGGTGCAGTTAGTTTCTTCTATGCTTTTGGTTACCTCTAAGGAGAAATTGTGGTAAACCTGCTGGGTTTGGTATAAACTGCCTAGGCAGTTTTAAAATTGGTGCAGTTTATCCTTGGCTTCCTTTCACTTCTCTGCTTCTCTTTTCTTTACTTTATAGTGCTTGATGCTAATTACCCTAATTATCACATATAACAATCCATCCAAGCAACCAAAGCCCTCTTCCCACCGAAATTACCTACATTCCTCTCCTGGTCTGTTATTAGAAGAAAGGTAATCTCATTGAATGATTTGCCCTATTGAGTGTATGACTAATAGCCAATCCCTTAACATTTCTAGAGATAATTGTTATTTTTAAAAAGAAGAATGCCTAATCAAATTAATTACAATTTGAAAGAATTTCTTTTATTATAAGGAAGTAAAAAGAAATTCAGGCAATTTTAAAGTAAGGCATTATGTGAATATTCTCGCTGTCCTAATTTTGTGATAATCAGGATAGGCTAAACATTCGCTATATTAGAAACCACACATGTGTCTCCAGACCTAGTTTTTCTCCCTAGGTCTGGTTTTTAGAATGCTGGTGATAAACTAAGCCTGATTTATTATATGACCATCCTGTATGGGAAAAGACTGTAACTTTGGGTATCTTTGATCAACCTTGGGAGATGTAGCAGGGGGACAGATGTGGTTTGGGTGGTTGGGCATCTGTCTCCCATATGGAGGGACCTGGGGTTGATCCCCAGGACCTCCTGGTAAAAATTTAAAAAAAGGAAAATATAGAAGGTGCATGGGCCACTAGGCCCCGTGCACAGGTGTGTCACCAGGCCCTGCGAGTGGGTGAGCTGCCAGGCCCTGCCCGTGGGTGAGCTGCCAGGCCCTGTAGGTACGCCGCCAGGTCCTGCCAGCCACGCAGCAAGATGATGACGTAACAGGAGAGTGACACAAGGGAGAGCCAAGATGAGACACACCAAAAAACCAGAAACTAAGGGGGCAGAGGTGGTAGGATGCCTCTCTCCCACATCGGAGACTCTGAGGATCGAATCCCAGTGAAGACAGGAGAAGGATGAGAAGAGAGGGCAGGAAATGGACACAGAGAGTTGCCCAGTGAATAGACACAGAAACAGCAAAAATGGGGGTGGGTATAAAAATAGATAAAAGTAAATATATAATTAAATAAATCCTTAAAGAAATGTATGAGGGAGGAAGGTATGGACTATAGTTAGTAGTGATACTTTGATGATGCTCTTTCATGATTTGTTAACAAATGTTTCACAACAATGCAGGGTGTTTGTTGGAGGATGATGTGTGGGAGCACTGTATGATGTTATACATGTTTGTTTTGTAAGATCATGATGTTTACTGAACACTTATAGTTTATGTATGTTCATGTATGAATGATATACTTCAATAAATTGTTAAAAAAAAATAAGGCATTTTTTTTTGCAGGGGTGAAGGAAGTTTGGCTATTTATTGGAAGATCAATTATGTTTGTACTCAGCAACCTAAACTGTTCCACCTTTTTCACAGTTTTATTTTTTTACAAATAAAAATGTTCTTTAGTATGAGCCTGTAAGTAGTCAGTTTTTTTGCAATGTCTCCTCTGAAAATGGTAGTACCAGTTTTGGTTTTGTTGTAGAAGTTATTTGAAAGACAGATATTTCCTGTACCTTTGTTACTAGATTACTAGGTATTTTTGTTATTAAGTTTCTGTCCTTGAGAGATTCAGTCAAGGAGGAAAAATAGATGAAGAAAAATATGTAATAAGTACTATAATAGAAAAAGTTTCTTGGGAAGTTGACATTTGCCTTT
The DNA here is from genome assembly GCA_026826555.1 of Tolypeutes matacus. Classification (NCBI taxonomy): domain Eukaryota; kingdom Metazoa; phylum Chordata; class Mammalia; order Cingulata; family Chlamyphoridae; genus Tolypeutes; species Tolypeutes matacus. The sequence goes on along the minus strand of JAKSZT010017719.1, from coordinate 11,453,525 downwards.
ATGAGTTCATTAAGCAAACATTAACTGCTTACTATGTGCCAAGTACTGCCTACATGCTTGAGATACAGTGATTTAACAAAACAGATGCAGTCCCTGCTCTGATGGAGCTTATAGTCTAGTGGTTCCAGAGAAAGTACAGCAGGCAACAAATCCTCATGGAAAGGTTACTATGCAGAGATCAGGAAAAGGGCAGAAAGACTTTGTTTTACATTCCATGATGAGAAAGTGGCAGTCCATACTATGAAATGGTAAAATAGCTAATCAAGTTATCTCATATGCTTGCTTATATGGGATTATGCACTCACTGAGGAGAAAACTTTGGAGGACCTTATAGCTGTTGCCATTGGCTAATTTAAATAGGAATAGGAATAGGAATAATTGAACCATGATAGTGCTTTTAATGGCATGGGATAATTTAAAGCAAGCAGATGATGCACTGAAATCACAAAATTGTTGCCTTAAGCAATGAAATGAAGCTCAAAGTCTTTGTGGGATATTGCTGGGGGAAAAAAATCTCATAACTTGTAGTCATAAAGCTGAGGTAACTGAAAACTAAATTCAGTGATTGATCCTGTGGTTTGTTGAATTATACCAATATGTGAATTCACAAACTTTGTCAGGTATTTTATATGAATGTTAGGTTGCGCTACATTAGGAAAGAGTGGGATCTTGACAAATGGGATAAGAATATATTGGAGAAATCAGAGAGTTTGGAGAACCCCAAACTCCCAGATTCGTCTACAATAGGGTCCTCAACTATGGTGCTATTAATATTTTGGACTGGATAAATTTGTTGTTGAGGAGGGGCTGCCCTGTGCATTGTAAGATGTTTAGCAGCATCCTTAGCCTCCACTAGATGCAAGTAGGATGCCCCTTTCACCAGTCCTTGTGATAACCAAGATGTCTCCAATTATTCCCAAATGTCCCCACATGTGCCAAATTGGATAAAGGAGGAAATCACCTTTTTTTTTTTTTTTTTTAAAGATTTTATTTTATTTTTTTTTATTTATTCATTTATCCCTCCCTTGCTGCTTGTGCTCGCTGGGTCAGCTAACCACGCCGTGCGGGTGGGCTTGCCTTCACCAGGAGGCCCCGGGAACCGAACCCGGGGCCTCCCATATGGTAAACGGGAGCCCTACTGATTGAGCCACAGCCGCTTCCCAGGAAATCACCTTTGATTTGAGAAACACTTACTGTTGTGCAATCCTTGCTTGAGGAAACCATGGCTTGTTAAGAGAGCAAACTAAAGTCTTATGCCTCTTCTTTCATTATTGCTTGTCTGGTTACCAGAATCCAAACTTAACATGTAGTTTGGCAAAATACAGGATCAAAGTAGGTAAGGTTAAGTGTTACATAACAAGAATTGTATGAATTTGCTAATTTATGTAATAAAATATGGGGAATATTTGTAGGAATGAATTTAAGAGCACTCAACCCAAGAAGATGGAAGTGTAATTTTAGATTAAGCTGAATTTATCGATATGATTGTACTTGCCAGTGATTTGGCAGTCAGTATGTGGTTCTAAACAGTGTACTGAGCTGGCTAATGTCAAAGGCATTGAAAGAAGGAATTTGGCCTAATGTAGAGGCAGAAATAAAAAGTTATAGGGTATAGGAGTGTGTGGCAGTTTGAAATTATTTTATGAATTCAGAAAAGAGAAAGATTATGTGTGTAAACTAATCTATTTCTCTGGGTGTGATAGCTGGCCGTGGTTCTTTGCCTTGTGGGGTGATCCAAACCTTCATTCCTGAAGTTTCTGGGCCATTGGTGGTCCTGCCTGGATTGGGTTATTGCAGTTTTCTATTGACTTTAATCAGAGGGCATGGTAGTGCTAAGAGACACCCTAGGGAATCTTCTGTACTCAGAGCAAACTCTTCTTTACCACCATTTGTGTAGTTACAGTCCTATTTCCCCTTGATAGGATCATTCCCTCTGCCAGTAAAGTAATTTTCTTCTTTGCCTGTTGATTCATAATGCATGAGGAGCCCAAAGTGTCCAGATGGCAGTCTTAACTTCCAGTTCAATGGAATCATTGCTATGTCTCCTGGTGAAATCACTTCTCCTTTTGGAACTAAGACCTATAGACCAGCAGAGCTTACAGTTGCAGGGACAGGGAGCAAACATTTTTCTAGTGGTGCCACTCCCATTTCCACCCCTTGATTCCCAGACCTGTGAATCCTGGCTATGGGAAAAATAACACCATAGAATGCATGCTGATTTAGAGCATACACATCTTCCTGAAGAACAGTGCCCCAGCCCTGCAAGGTATTGCCATAATTGTCTTTAAAAAGCCGCCATTCCACTGTTCTATCAATCCAACTGCTTCAGGATGATGGGGAACGTAGTAAGAAGAGTCAATTCCATGAGTGCAATTCCTGCACTTTATTTGCTATGAAGTGGGTTCCTTGATCAGAAGCAATGCTGTGTGGAATTCCATGATGGTGGATAAGGCATTTTATGAGACATGGATGGTAGTTTTGGTGGAAGCATTGCATGCAGGGAAGGCAAACCCATATCCAGAGTATGTGTCTATTTCAGTTAGAACAAATTTCTGCCCTTCCATGATGGAAGTGGTCCAATGTAATCAACCTGCCACCAGGTAGCAGGCTGATTATCTCAGGGAATGGTGCCATATCGGGGGCTGAGTTTTGGTCTTTGCCGCTGGCAGATTGGGCACTCAGTAGTGGCTGTAGCCAGGTCATTCTTGGTGAGTGGAAGTCTGTGTTGCTGAGCCCATGCATAACCTCCATCCCTACCATCCTGGCCACTTTGTTCATGATCTCATTGGGCAGTGACAAGAGTGGCTGGGGAAAAGTGCTGCTGTGCACATCCATAGAATGGGTCATCTTATCCACTTATTAAAATATTCCTCTCCTAAAATCACCTTCTGGTGAGCATTCATGTGAGACACAAATATCTTCATGTATATTGCCCACTCAGAAAAGTCTATCCACATACCTCTTCCCCAGACTTCTTTGTCACCAATTTTCCAATCATGTTCCTTCCAATTCTCTGACCATCCAGCCAAACCATTGGTGACAGTCCATGAATCAGTATACAAATGCACTTCTGACCATTTCTCCTTCCAATCAAAATGAACAACCAGGTGCACTGCTTGATGTTCCTCCCACTGGGAGAATTTCCCCTCACCACTGTCCTTCAGGGAAGTCCCAGAAAGGACTGTAATGCTACAGCTGTCCACTTTCAAGTGGTACCTGCATATCATGCAGAGCCATCTGTAAACCAGGCCCAACTTTTCTCTTTCTCAATCAACTGATTGTAAGGAATTCCCCCAGATTGTGAAAGAGAAGATAATGTGGCAGGTTTGGGGGCCATGGGCATTTGGGCCACTTCCTCATGTAATTTACTTGTGCCTTCAGGACCTGCTCAAGCCCCAAGTCCTCATTTATACCATTTCCATGTAACGATGGAGGGCTGCTGTGCACACCAACTTTATGGCCTTGCAAGTCAGACAACACCCAGCTCATGATAGGCAACTCAGGGCTCATGGTCACTTGGTGGCCCATGGTTAAGTAATTGGTCTCAAGGCTTTGTTCCAAAATCTTAAGGATCTGCATTGTGATTCTCCTATAGAGGCCTGCCAAAGGCTCCAGTCAGCATCTCTTATTTGCCACTGACACTTCCAGCACCATTGGATATGCTGGATCATGTGGCGCATGTGGCAGTGCAGCTTGCACAGCAGCCTGGACCTATTGTAGAGGCTCATCTTATTCTAGTCCCCACTCAAAACTAGCAGCTTTTCTGGTCACTCAGTAAATGGGCTAGAGTAGCACACCTAAAAGAGGAATATGTTGTCTCCAAAATCCAAAGAGGCCCAACTAGACATTGTGCCTCTTTTTAGGTCATAGGAGGGAGGGGCCACAAAGCAGCAGAAGCAGGTGTTGTGCAGGTCTGAACCACAGGCTCATGTAAATTGTTTGTGCCTTCTGGACTTGAGTCTAATCTTTTATGTACCACATCCATTCAGTAATGGATTGTTGTTGTACATGCCTTACTTTATGTTCTTAATTAGCAGCTCAGATCACATTATCATTTAGAATACCATGGTTAAGCATACGGTTTCTACCAGGGCTTAGTAGTAAGCTGTGTGATGCTTCTCAAAAGAAGAATAATTATCAGCAGAGAAGGACATGATTCTGTTCCAAAACACTACATACCTATTCTGTAATTCTCCTGTGAGGTATGCCAAAGGAACCTTCAACCTTCTTAAAACTGACACTATGAGCACCGCTGGGTAGGCTGGAGTGGCAAAGTGGCTTGAACCACTGCCTGGACCTGCTACAGAGCCTTCTTTTGCTCTAGGCCTCACTTACAAGTAGCAGCCTCTCAAGTTACTTGGTAAATGGATCAACCACAGCCAAATATGAGTTGCCTACATAAAGCATGTCGGGCACACCTTTGATACTGAACTTAAAGAACAATGACTCCATACATCATCTATTGTTATAGTGGTTAAATGTGGCTTTGGTTGTTTTCTCTTCATTTGCGGTTGTAATGAAATATTGCATTTTTGTTAGGTAGAAACTTTTTTGATTTGTGTTATGATAAGAAGAGTGTATATGTGTGCTGTCAGCCAAGTGGGTTACAATGGACATTTCTTTTTTTTGTCTACATAACATCCCTTGCTCTGGGAAAATTCTCTTCCCAATTTAGTTGGTTTTGAGAGTGGAATTAGTCACTAATAGAAGGCTTTCTAGAAAATGACAACAGCAGAAGGAAAGGCCTATAGTCATGGTGGGTCTGGGAGCAGCAGCTAGTTCAGTAAGAGTGGAAAGTAGTGCCGGGCCTGATGAGTCTGGAGAGTGCAGTGGTGGGAGATAAAATTGGAAAGATTGGGTAGGTCTATATTGTGGTTAGGTCTATATTGTGAGAAGCTTTATATATCGTGTTAAGGAGTGTGGAAATAATTCTATGGGCTGAGGGAAACCAGTGATAATTTTTTTTTTTTTTTGGAGTTATGATGTTATCTAGTTGATATGAAATATATTCTATGAAAGTGATGAAGAAGAATTGGAGGTGGTCAGTACTGGGGGTAGGAAGATCACTTAAGAGGACATCTTAGTAATTGCTGAAGTAAAATATGATGAGGCCTGAACTAAGTAAGGCAGTGGCAGTGAGAATATAGAGGAGAAAATGAATTTAAGTGGTAAGTAGAATTGACAGACTTGGGTTGGTTACATTTGGTGTGGGAGGAGAAAACAAAAATTTATATGTGTATTCAAAAATTTTATATCGTATGGCAGTGACTAGGTTTGAGTCTGAGTGGGGTTCAGACTGCTCTTGGCCTAATATAGGGCAACCAACTCCCTAGTTTTCCCCCAACTGAGGGGTTTCCTGGGATGTGATATTTTTGCACTAAAATTGGGGAAGTCCCCAACAAATCAGGACAAGTGGTCACCCTGTCCTAATATGAACTGGCCAGGAATGGGATGGGGGTGGGGATGGGGAAGCAGATTATCGATAGGATCTTATTTGCGTGAGGACTGAGACACTCCCTGGGAATAACCAAGCCTTAGGGAGTGAAGAGGCAAGCTGCCTTAAATTTGGTCCAGTAAGAGAGCCTTTAGTGGTACAGGGAAGAGGTGATTCTTAATACTTCACGGTAGCTGTCATTCAAATTTATCCCCAACCCTTCTTGCCACAGGATCCACTCTGAGACTCTAGGGGAGGGAGAAGATTGGAAGTATAAAATATAAAAGAACAGTTTCACCAACTTGTGACTTCCTCTAACAGAGTGTAACCCAGAGGGGATGGATTCTTTGTCACCATAGATTACCCACAGCTCTGGGAACTTGAGGGCTTTGGTGCATTGGTGGCTTCAGTTGAAGATAGGTTGGGGAGTTGAAAGGGGTGGGGAGGGGAGGGAAGTGGGAAAAGAAGGTACTTGTTTAATCTGTACTGGCACACAGAACTGAAATACTTGGCAGGGCAGAATAGCATCTATGCAGGTGGGGCATAAATCAGTGAAATCTGAATTATTACAGCAAATGTGGCATCAACAGGCTGAGAAGGCCAGAGGAAACTTAGCAACAGGAACACTTGAAATTCCACTCAGAAGGAAAGGATATTAAGGTTACTTTCTTTGTATTCTTGCGCCATCTAGTGTTACCTTTCATTTACTTTCAGATGTATTAAGAATCAGAAGACTTTCACAAGGTTGTCATTCGTCGTTCATTTATTCACTCATTCATTTGTTTGATAAATACTGATAGAGTATTTTCAGTATGCCGTTTACTTTTCTAGGCATTGGTTTACAGCTGCGAACAAAATGGACAAAAACCTGGCATTCATAGAAGCTTTCAGCCTTACCGGGGAGACAGGCAGTAAGATAAATAAGTAAGATAAATAGTAAGTTTCATAATTATAAGTGTGAGGGAGAAAAAAATAAAGGGAAAGAAAGAAGAATTAAGTTTACATTTTTTTGGAGTGGAGGAGGAGTCAGGGAAAGCCTCCCTAAGAAGATGACTTTTGAGTAAAAAATGGAGCAGCGTGGGAGCATTCCAGATAGAGGAAATAATCAGGGCAAAGGCACTGAGGTGGAAGTGTGCCTGACATGTTCAAGGAACAAGGAGGAGCACGCAGAACCAGCAGGCGAGTAGTGTGAGCTGAGCCTCCTGGGTCTTAATAAGGACTATGGTGTTTACTCTGCGATGGGAAACCATAACAGGGTTTTGAGCAGGGGAAGGACATGGCCTTAGGTACAAATTAATGTGCTCACTCTGGCTGTTGTGTTTAGAATAGACTGGAAAAAGGTCAGGGCAGAAGCAGTTGGAGGATAACTTAATAATCCAGGTAAGAGATTATACCTTGAACCACAGTGATGGCAATGGGGGAGAGATGGAGGTGGTGAGAAAAAGTTAATGCCTGTGGGGGCAGATGTGGCTCAACTGGTTGGGCGTCCATCTCCCATATGGAGGGACCTGGGTTCGATCCCCGGGACCTCCCGGTAAAAAAAAAAAAAAATTTAATGCCTGTTTTGCTTTTCCCTACCTCATGGCTCTAGGACTGAATTATTCAGAAAAGTAAGGAAAAAGAAAGAAATGGACCACTTTTAGGTTTTTAATTCACCTGGAATTGATTTTTGTGAATGGCAAGAGAAATGGGTACAATTTCATTTTTTCTTCCATATGAATATTGTTTTTCCAGCACAATTTCCTGAAAAGATGATCTTTTCTTTAGGACCCTGCAGTACCATTACTATCATTACATGAAATATTCTTTTATGTATGAGTCATTGCGGGGATCTTGGTTATGTTCTACTGATTTTTCAATTTCTGTGACAATATCACATTATCTTAATTATTATTTTTCTTTACAATTAGTTTTGATATTTGGTTCAGCAAGAACTCCCACCTCTTTATTTATTTATTTATTTATTTATTTATTTACTTACTTACTTACTTACTTACTTAATTACTTAAAGTGCTTTGTATATTCTTGGCCCTTAGAATTTCCATGTAAGTTTAAGGCTTGTCAAATTCCACACAAAATCTGTTGGGGATTTTAATTGGTATTGACTTGAATCTGTAAGTCAATGTAGAGTGAATTGGTATCTTTACTCCTTGAATCTTCCAATTCACCATTAATTCTCATCTTTCAGTGGAGTTTTTTTTTTTTTTTTTTAATTTTTTTTTTTTTTTTACCGGGAGGTACCGGGGATCGAACCCCGGTCTCTCCATATGGTAGATGGACGCCGAACCTCTTGAGCCACATCCATTTCCCTTCAGTGGAGTTTTATAATTTTTTCTTGTATGTCCTTTGATAGATTTTTTTCTAGATTTTTTTTTTTTTTTTTTTGGATTGGCAAGCAAGTAAAGAGTTTATTGAGAAACAAGAGAAAGTGAGAGTATACACTTGAGATTTGAGTGCGAATGTGCTCCAGGGGAAGACGCACCTAGATAATGTTTTTGCTATTACAAAAGGCACCATTAAAATTTTTATGTTCTAATAACTTATGGCTAGAATTTGGAAATGCAACTGATTTTTCATATTGATTCTTTTGCAATGTGGTTAATGGCTCTTATTAATTTTAATGATTTATCTTTTTGTTTTTCTACATACACAATGTATTATCTGTAGATAATTCCACTTTTATTTAATTTTCTTATCCTTAATGTACTAACTAGGATCTCTAGTACAATATAGAATAGAAGTGGTGATATCAGGCATCTTTTAATTGTTCCTGATTTCAGAGAGAAAGCTTTTTAACATTTAACCATAAGTTAAATAATGTCAGCAAACCATAAGTTAGTTTGGTTTTCTGTAGATACTATTTATCAGTTTAAGGAAGTTCCATTCTATCCCTTTTTTAAATATTATTTTTCTTAAATCATGAATTGATGTTGAATTTTATCAAATATTTTTAAAAATTTGCATCTATATAGAAATCTTATGATTTTTTTTCTCCCTTAATCTTTTTTCTTTCATTAGTTTTTAGTTGTGATAAAATATTTATAACATTAAAGTCATTTGAACCATATTAAGTGGACAATTCTTTGACATTAAGTACATTGACAATACTGTAGAACTTTTACCACTGTCTCTTTCCAGAGTATTTTCATCATCCTAAACCAAAACTCATACTCATTTAGCAATAATGCCCCATTCCCTCCCCTCCCTGCCGCCCCTGATAACCACTCTTCGACTTTCTGTCTCTATGAATTCATTTACTATAAGTATTTCATATAAGGGAAATCATACAATATTTGTCCTTTTGTATCTGACATTTCACTCAACATGATGTCTTTAAGGTTCATCCATGTTGTAGCATGTACCAATACATAACTTCTTTTGTATGGTTCAATAATATTCCATTGTATGGATATACCACATTTTGTTTGTCCATTACTGTTGATGGACACTTGGGTTGCTCCCATCTTTAGGCTATTGTGAATAATGCTGTGATAAACAGTGGTATACAGATATCTGTCCTAGTCCCCACCGTCATTTGTTTTGGTCATATATCTAGGGGAGGAATTGCTGGGTTGTATAGTAATTCTATGTTTAATTTTCTGAGGAACTGCCAAAGTGTTTTCCACAATGGCTGTACCATTTTACATTGCCACCAACAATGTACGAGGGTTCATTTTGTTCTTCATCTTCATCAACACTTATCATTTTCAGTTTTTTTTTTTTTTTTTTTGTAAAAGGCATCCCAGAGAGTGTGAAGAGGTATCTCATTGTAGTTTTAATTTGAATTTCTCTAATGGCTAATGATATTGAGCATCCTTTCATATACTTCTTGGCTATTTGAATATCTTCTTTGTAGAAGTGTCTATACAAATACTTGGCCCATTTTAAAATTGTTTGTCTTTTGGTTGTAGAGTTGTAGGAGTTCTTCATATATTCTGGATATTAAACCCCTATCAGATATATGGTTTCCAAACATATTTTCCCATTCTGTAAGTTGTTTTTTCACTTTCTTGATAATGTCCTTTGATGTACAAAAGTTTTTAATTTTTTTTTATCCCCCTTCTGCCAGATGGTTCTCTCATCTGTCTACTCACTGTTTTGCTTGCCTTCTCCAAAAGGCACCGGAAACCGAACCCAGGACCTCCCACATGGAAGGCGAGTACCCAACAACCTGAGTCACATCTGCTTCCCACGGGCTGTGGCGTCTGCTGGCTTGTGGCATCTGCTTGTTTAGACATCTGCTCATTGTGGTGGGTGCAGCATCTGCTTGTCTTCTTTAGGAGGAACTGGGACCCGAACCCGGGACCTACTGTGTGGTAGGCGGGCACCCAACTGGTTGAGCCACATGTGCTTCCCAAGTTTTTAATTTTGATGAAGCCCATTTTATGTATTTTAACCATATTTAAGCCTACAATTCAGTGGCATTAAAAACATTTACAACGTTGTACTTTCATCACCATTATCTATTTCCAAAAGCTTTTCATCATGTCAAACAAAAATTTTCTACCCATTAAACAATAACTCCCCTTTTCTCCCTCTCCTAAGACCCTGGTAACTTTTAATTGTTCTATATCTATAGTTTGCCTATTCTAGATATTTCACATAAGTGTTTTTATACAATATTTGTCTGGCTTATTTCACTTAGCATAATGTTTTTAAGCTTTATCCACATTTTAGCATGTATCAGAGCTTCATTTATTTTTATGGCTGCAACATTTGTTGACTCATGGTTTCAGAGGCTAAAAGTCTTGCTTTCTGGATAACTGCCTTTCCAATTCTAACTTCCACTGAAATAGCTGACTAGATCTATGTTCAACCCCACCCTCTTTAGCAAAGTGTTGTTCAGTTAAACCCTTACATGGAGCCCTGTCCTCTGGGACTCATTTTCTGAAAGCCCAGGGAGGTCCCTGGTAGAGCCACTTCTGACCTAACCTCAGAGCACACTATCTGGATAGGCTGAAAATTTTCAAAATTAATTCCTGGGTCTTTTGTGCCTAAAGAGTTTAATTCTCTTGCATTTTACTATAAGCTGCAAGTAGAAGTCAAACTGTAATTTCTCCACTTAGCTTGGAATCTCCTTAGCTATACCCAAATTCATTGCTTGCAAATTCTGCTTTGTCTGACATCAGAAAACAATTTTGCCAAGTTCTCTGCTACTTTATAACAAGGATTGCTTTTCCTACAGTTTCCAATAACACAGTAATCACTTTTTTTTTTTTTTTTACATTTGTTACAATTGATAAACACATAATGAAGCATTGCTACTAACCATGATCTATAGTTTACATTATGGTTTACACTTAGCACAGCACAATTTTAAAGGTTTTGACAAAATGTATAACGGCCTGTATCTGTCATTACAATATCATGCAGAACAATTCCAATGTCCCAAAAATGCTCCGTGTTACACCTATTCTTCCCTCTCACTCCCCTCAGAACCCCTGGTGACCACTGTCTTTATAGCAGTATTATAAGGTCTGACCTTACTAGAATAATAATAATTCTACTTTGGTCCATAGTTGAATTCCCCCCTTATGTTTGTTCATTCTTCAATGTTGAGGATTTTGGGATGGTGATGCCCACTCTACTTCTGACTGAGAGGGGGCTTAAATAGCATGGGGCAGATGGATTGAAATGTCTTGTCTGCAATTGTAGATACTCTGTTTTATGGAATGGGCATTGTCCATCATCATCCTTTTGTTAGTTGTTCTGGGTGAGTCCAATGAACTAAAGAGTAGATGTTGGCTGCAACTCTGCTAAGGTTCAGGGCTCAACCAGCATAAGGACAGCCTGAATATTTAAGTCTCTGGGACATATATTTAACAGGTTTAGTGCTAATTATAGGTTCCAATAAAAGGGGCATAAGAACCACGTATAGGAAAATTATAAATGAGTCTAACTCTGATACATTGGGGAGATAGGTTATCATATATTCCAAGGTAAGGCACACTGACAGGGTGCTGATTTCCTGGGGTTGTGTGCCTTGCCTATAGTGTCTAGATGTCTCTAGAGCTCTCAGGATCACCCCTGCTTGAGGCATTGTTTACTGTGGCAGTCAGCATCACTTCCTTCTAAGGTCTGTTTGGAAGTAACCTTAACATTCCTGTTTCTACCACTAGGCTCTTCAATTTATGCTTTTTGTACCAAGCACCTCACAATTCTTCCAGCCTCTACCCATTACCCAATAGCAAAGCTATTTCCACATTTTTAGTTATTTGCAATAGGAGCATCCCACTTTCTGGTACCAAAAACTGTTTTATATTCCTGGCTGATAAAAACAAATACCATACAATGGGTTGACTTAACAGAAATTTTTTGGCTCATGGTTTCAAAGATTAGAAGGCCAGTTTCTACACTGAATAGCTATTTTTCTGGCTGGCTGGCAATCTTTGGGGTTGCTTGGCTTTTCTATCACACGGCTGTGCACATGCCCGTGTCTTCTCTTTTCTCTTCTGGGTTCTGTAGACTTCCAGTTTATGGCTGTTCCCTATGCCTTCTCCTTCTGTGACTTTCTCTATAAGCGCCCCAGGAATAGGATTAAGACCCATCCTGATTCAGTTGGGCCATAGCTTAATTGAAGTAATTTCATTAAAGGATCTTATTTACAATGGATTCACACCCACATTCATAGATTAAGATTAAGAACACATTTTTGGGGGGTGTATAACTTTAAGCCACCACCCAAGGTCATATGGTAATTCTTTATTTAGCTCTCTGAGGAACGGCCAAACTGTTTTCCACAGCACTGTGCTATTTTATGTTCCCATCGACAATGAACAGGTGTTATTTCTCTCCATCCTCTTCAACACAGGTAATTTTCATTTTTTAAAAATAGTGCTCATTCTAGTGGGTGTGAAATGGTATCTCATTATGGTGTTGATTAACATTTTCCTAAAGGCTAATGATGATGAGCATCTTTTTATGTGTTTGTTGGCCATTTGTGTATCTTCTTTGGAGAAATGTCTATCCAAATATTTTGCCCGTTTTTAATTGGGTGGTTTTTCTTTTGTTGTTGAGTTGTAGGAGTTTGTAACCGTTGGGGAATTTGATGTAATTATGAATTCCAAAAATATAATTGGATCATGCTTGTAAACTGATCTGTTAATCTGGGCATGATTAGGTTAGGATTAGGGCGTTGAGCCCCACCCCTTGGTGGGTGGGGAATTGAATATTAAAGGCAAGGCAAAGGACAGTTGAGGTAGTCTTTTGAGAAGCAGTTTTGATGTTGGAAAGAAGGCCCCAGGAGAATAGAAGCAAGCCATTTGCCTGATCGTCTACAGCTGACCTTATGGAGGAAACAGGAGCTAAACCCGGAGAGAAATGCAGCCCCAGGAAGAGAGGAACCCAGAAGCCTGAACCCTGGCAAACGCCGGCAGCTGTCTTGCTCCAACACGTGGCAATGAACATTGGTGAGAGAAGAAACTTAATGCTTTATGGCCTGGTATCTGTGGACTTCTACCCCAAATAAATACCCTTTATAAAGACCAACCCAGTTTTGGTATTTCACATTAGCACCCCTTTGGCTGACTAATACAGAATTTGGTACCAGGAGTGGGGTAGTGCTTTTGTAATTACCAAAATGTTGGAACGGTTTTATGAATGGGTAAGGGGTATTTTTTGGAGGAATTGTGAAATGCTTGATGGAAAAGGCCAAGATCGCTTTGAAGAAACTGTTGATAGCAATATGGATGCTAAAGAGACTTTCTATGATGCCTTAGAAGTAAATGATGAAACTTTTATTGAAAACTGGAGGAAAGGTGATCCATGTTTTAAAGTTGCAGAGAACTTAACAAGATTAACTCCTGGTGTTATATGGAAGACAGAATTTAAAAATGGCAAACCAGAGCATTTAGCTAAAGAACTTTCCAAGGTAAACTCAGAGAATGTGGCTTGGCTTCTCCTTGCAGCTTATAGCAAAATACTAGACGAGAGAAATACACTAAGGACTGAACTTTTGGGCATAAAGAAAACAGAAACTAATTCTGGAACTTCCAAGTTTCTGGAAATCAAATTCCCAGATGAAAATGCCCTATTTGAAGACTTAGCTAAACCTGGAACTTGTAAATCAGAATTGAAGATGCAGTTATCTCGGAAAGACTTGTGGAAAGTCTTACTGTCTGATGGCTTGGACCCCTGCTTCCTGCATGCTAAACCAACAAAGTTTTTGAGAGAGCTGTATGAACAAAACCACTGTCAGCTTGGACAAAAGAGGACATGGAAAGGAGAGATTGAAGGAGAATCAACTTTAAGAAGAAAACCGTGGAAGCAGAGATCTGGACTTAAGACATCTCCTTGGGCCAAGAGAGGAGCCCCACCCATGTGTACAGAGAGGGTGAGTTTTCCCCAGCAGTTGAAGAGGGTGGATGTCCCCACCCGATGTTCAGGAAGAGTTTTGCCACCTCAGGGTGCAGGGAGGTTGGAGCACATTCCTCAAAGATTAGGGCGGTTAAGGTCAACACCCCATTGGTCTGAGAGGGGTGTACCTGTCCCCCATAGATTAGAGAAAGCCAGGTGGTCAACCCATTGCTCTGAGAGGGTTGAGCCTGTGTGCCAAAGGTTAGGGAAAGCCAGGTGGTCAACTCGTTGCTCTGAAGGGGTTGAGCCTGTATGCCAAAGTTTAGGGGGAATGTTGTCTTCACCTCACTGTGCTAGGGGGGCTAAGACTCTAACCCAAAGTTTGGGTAAGGTGTGGCAATCACCCCAACACTCTTGGAAGGTGAGGTCTGGAGCTTGGTCGACACCCAGATGCTTGATGAGGGTGGAACCAAGAAAATGGCCGTTGGGCAAGCCTGTGGAAAGGGTGGGTTCCCATGTGGCCCCAAGGAGAAGAAACCATCGTCTTAAGAATGACTCTCAGACTTTGAAATCGAATGGAGGATGCCCTGCAAGTTTACTGAACTGTAGAAAATCCATAACTCATGTTTAACATCCCAATTTCTCCTTATAATATTAAAAATGTTTATCTTTTGTCTTTCCATTTGTGTATTGGAAGCAGTTAAGTGGTTTTGTAAGTTTCAAAGGTCTATAGCAGATGGGACTTTGCCTCAAGATGAACTGTATTTCTTTAAAATGATTTTGATATGATTTTGTACTTGAATTGTTACTGATTTAAGTTTTTTTGGGAGAATTATAATGTATTTTTGGAATTGAGGGTGGAATGTAACCCTTGGGGAATTTGATGTAATTATGAATTCCAAAAATATAATTGGATCATGCTTGTAAACTGATCTGTTAATCTGGGCATGATTAGGTTAGGATTAGGGCGTTGAGCCCCACCCCTTGGTGGGTGGGGAATTGAATATTAAAGGCAAGGCAAAGGACAGTTGAGGTAGTCTTTTGAGAAGCAGTTTTGATGTTGGAAAGAAGGCCCCAGGAGAATAGAAGCAAGCCATTTGCCTGATCGTCTACAGCTGACCTTATGGAGGAAACAGGAGCTAAGCCCGGAGAGAAATGCAGCCCCAGGAAGAGAGGAACCCAGAAGCCTGAACCCTGGCAAACGCCGGCAGCTGTCTTGCTCCAACACGTGGCAATGAACATTGGTGAGAGAAGAAACTTAATGCTTTATGGCCTGGTATCTGTGGACTTCTACTCCAAATAAATACCCTTTATAAAGACCAACCCAGTTTTGGTATTTCACATTAGCACCCCTTTGGCTGACTAATACAGAGTTCTTTGTATATTCTGTATACTAAATCCTTTTCCAAATATTTCTTCTATTCTGTAGGATGTATTTTCACTTTCATGATACACAAAAGTTTTTGATGCACAAAAGTTTTTAATTTGATTAAGTCCCATTTATCTATTTCTTCTTTTGTTGCTTGTGCTTTTGGCCTAAAGTCTAAGAAAGCATTGCCTAACACAGGTTCTGGAAAGTGCTTCCCTGTGATTTCTTCTAGGAGTTTTTTGTTTGTTTTGGTATTATATTTAGGCCTTTGATCCATTTTGACTTAATTTTGTATATGGTATAAGGTTGTGGTCCACCTTCATTCTCTTGCATATGGCTGTTCAGTTTTCCTAGCACCATTCATGAATGAGACTGTTTTTTCCAATTGTGTGGACTTGGCATCCTTGTAAAAAATCTATTAACCATAGATGTGAAGGTTTATTTGTGAACTCTCAATATGACTCCATTGGGCTGTATATCTGTCCTGGTGCCAGTACCATGCCATTTTGATTACTGTAGCTTTGCAATATGTTTTTTAGTAATATTTTTCTTTATTATTTTTTTTTAGATTTATTTATTTACTCATTTATTTATTTATTCCACCCCCCCCTCCATTGTTTGCACTCACTGTCTGCTCATCTTCTTTTTGGGAGGCACCTGGAACTGAACCCAGGGCCTCCATGTGGGAGGGACATGCCTAATCGCTTGAACCACCTCAGCTCCCTGTTTGTTTTGTCTCTCATTGTGTTTCCTCTCTGTGTGTCTTGGTTGCATCATCTCACTGTGTCATCATTTTGTGTCAGCTTGCTGCATCAGCCCATCACATCCTCTCGCTGTCTTACTCGTCTTCTTTAAGAGGCACCAGGAACTGAACCCGGGACCTCCCATGTGGTAGGCAAGAGCCCAGCTGCTTGAGCCACATCTGTTTCCCTGCAATACGTTTTTTTAAATTAAAAATAATTCTTTATTTTTAAAGAAGCTTTAGGGCAGTTCCAGGAAGATGGCATCAAAGTAGGTAGGCAGAGCTCAATTCTTTCACAAAAACAGTGGAGGAAGGGCAAAAAGCTATCCAAGGGAGCTGCTTTGGGGATCTGCAGATGAGGAGAGTGCTGCAAATCATCTAGGAGGGAGAGGGGTAGAGAGACAAAGAGGCCAAATGAAAACTGTGAGCTATCTACCCCTGTGGCTGGGAACAGAACATATACCCCACCCTTAAGGTGAATAGCCTCTGTAAAACCCCATGGCTCACTGCAACTAACTGAGTGGGAAAGAACGTTCTCTGCCCTGGGAGGAAGAGGGGTTGGTGGATGGCAGAGAGTGGCTTCTCTTTAGTGAATTTGGCCAGCTAAGCTCCCTTTGAATCTCAAAAAAGACCCCAGAAGCACTGAAACATCCCCAGGGAGAGTGGAGGGGGATCTGATCAGGCAGGCTGTTACACCCAGCCACCCTGAGAGAGACAGGAACTATGTCAGTGAGGAGATAGGCAGAAATATGCACATAACCAGTCCAGGAGAGAAGGAAGCCAGGAGACATAGACAGCAAACTATTAGAAGCCCAACTTGCCTGAGGGAAAGGGGGCGGGAAGATACAGACAAGCTTTCAGAAGCTTACCTGACATGTGGAGTGGGTGTAGCTCAGTGTAGGAATGCCTGCCTCCCATATTCTAGGTCCCTGGTTTGATTTCCAGTACCTCCTAAAAGAAGAGTTCCAGAGAGTGATCCACTGGGTTGTCAGGCACCCAGCTGGTACCCTATGACAAGGAACTTATAGACAAGTTTTTCAATCTGTTATTTTTATCAGTTTTTTATTTTATTTTATTCTTTATTTGCTAAAACCAGGTACCTTACCTATGGAGGGCAGGCTGTAGTGTGATTGATTGATGAGTACCAGTAGCCTGAGACAGTTCCTAGGGGCCTAAGAGGGAAGTTTGGTTTTCCTGTTTGTTTTTTTTTGTTGTTGTTGTTGTTGTTGTTTGTTTATCTTTTCTCTTTTCTTTCTTTGTTTCCTTTTTTTTTCTTTTCCTTATTTTTTTTCTCCTTAGTTTATTTCTTTTCTTTCTTTCACTTTTCCCTCTTCTGTTGCTTTTCTTTCATTTCACCTTTTCTTGTTTGGTCTTCTTTTTTTTTTCTTCTCTTCCCATCTTTCTGATCTTTCATTCTATTTTATTTTCTCATTTCATTTTTTAATTTCACCTTTTAATTCTTATTCCTTTGTGTTTTTTATGATTTTTCACTCTTATTACTTATTTATTTTCCTGGCTCTTTTGTGGTTTCTTTTTTAGCTTTTAAAAAATTATTACTATTATTCTTTTTTTTTTTTTTTAAAGATTTATTTATTTACTTTGTCCATTTTAAGCCCCCCCCTTTCCCATTTGCTGTTTTGTGTCCATTTGCTGTGCAATTCTCTGTATCTGTTTCCTGCCATCTCTTCTCATTATCCCCCTCCACTATTCACCAGGATTCGATCCTGGGGACCTCTGATGTAGGAGAGAGGTGTCCTGCCACCTGTACCACCTCGGTTCCTGGTTTTTGGAGCATCTCATCTTGTCTCTCCCCTGTGTCTCTCTCCTGTTACGTCATCATCTTGCTGCATGGCTCCCGGGGCCTGGTGGCTCACCAGCACACAGAGCCTGGCAGCCCATGCTCCTTCTATATATATTTTTATTTTACTGGGAGGTCCTGGGGATCGAACCCAGGTCCCTCCATATGGCAGATGTATGCCCAACCATTTGAGCCACATCTGCCCCCTACTATTATTCTTTTTCTCTTTTTTTCACTTTCCTTTTCAATGGTCTTAATATTTTTTCAAAGGAACACAGATAACTACAAGGATATAGAATAAGTGGAACCAAGTGTCAAAAAGGAACCTTAACACAAAACAAAACAAAATAAAACCCTAGAGTAGAAAGAGAAGCTAACCATCTGAATAAGCCCATAAAATAAATAGATGCCTAGACACCAACAAAAAATTACACGCTATACTAAGAAACAGGAAGACAAGCCCAGTCTAATGAACAAACTGAAAAACAGGAGGAGATATAGGAACATAGAACAACTAAACAAGGAAAGGATGTCCAGACAAATATCATGAATCAACTTAATGACTTGAAGGAGGAGATAAAAAATATTAAGAAGACCCTGGGGAAACAAACTGAAGAAATCGTGAACATACACAAAAAGATAACAGATCTGATGGTGATGAATGGCACGATGCAAAAAACAAATATGCTGGAAGCACGTAACAGTAGATTTGAAGAGGCAGAGGAAAGAATTAGTGACCTTGAAGATAGTACAACTGAAATCAGACAGCTAGTAGAACAGATAGATAAAAAGATAGAAGAAATTCAACAGGGACTCAGGGAATTGAATGACAACATGAAATGCACAAACATATGCCTTATAGGCTTTCCAGAGGGAGAAGAGAAGGGAAAGGGAGCAGAAGGAGTGTTGGAGGAAATAGTGGCTGAAAATTTCCCAACCCCATTGAAGGACATGGACACACATGTACAGGAAGCACAGTGTACTCCAAACAGTATAAATCCTAACAGGCCTACCCCGAGACATTTATCAAATTGTCATATGCTCAAGACAAAGAGAGAATACTGAAAGCAACAAGAGAAAAGAGATGTATCACATACAAGGGATGCTTGATAAGATTAAGTGCTTATTTCTCATCTGAAACCCTGGAGGCAAGAAGGCAGTGGTATGACATAGTTAAGGTACTAAAAGAAAAAAAAAAAACTGTCAGCCAAGAATTCTGTATCCAACAAAGCTGGCATTCAAAAATGGGGGAAAGTTCAAAATATTCACAGATAAACAGAAATTAAGAGGGTTGTCAACAAGAAAGCTACCTTTCAAGAAATAGGGAAAGGGAGATCTGCAGGTTGAAAAGAAAACAAAAAACAAAACAAAACAAAAAACAGGAGAGACAGGGAAGAGAGTGTCAAAAAGAATATTATTAGTAAGAATAAACAAAAAGATAAAAAGAGAAATAAAAAAC
Organism: Tolypeutes matacus; assembly: GCA_026826555.1. Lineage (NCBI taxonomy): Eukaryota > Metazoa > Chordata > Mammalia > Cingulata > Chlamyphoridae > Tolypeutes > Tolypeutes matacus. Next base: position 11,434,428 of record JAKSZT010017719.1, on the reverse strand, counting down.
AAAATATGACATATATAAACCTAAAAAATATGGCTAATATAAGTAAGGCCTTGACAGTAATAACATTGAATATTAATGGATTAAACTCCCCAAGTAACATAGGTTGGCAGGATGGATAAGGAAATATGACCCAACTATATGCTGTCTGCAAGAAACTCACTTTAGACCCAGGGACACAAGGAGGTTGCAAGTGAATGATTGGAAAACGATGTTACACACAGTAACGAAAAAAAAAAAAAAAAAAAAAAGAGTGGGAGTAGCTATACTAATACCAGACAAAATAGACTTGAAATGCAAAGCTATTGTAAGAAACAAAGAAGGACACTATATATTAGTAAAAGGGGTAATCTATCTAAAAGAAAGAACAATCATAAACATTTATGTACCTAACCAGGGTGCCCCAAAATATATGAGGCAAACATTGGAAAAACTAAGTAGAGAAATAGATGCCTCTACAATTATAGTGGGGGACTTTAATACACCATTATCACCATTAGACAGGACATCTCAACAGAGGGTCAATAAAGAAACAGAGATCTTGAATAATATATTAGAGGATCTAGACCTAATAGACATACACAGAACATTACATCCAAAAACAGCAGGATATACATTCTTCACGAGCACACATGAATCATTCTCCAGGATAGACCATATGCTAGGTCACAGAACAGCTCTCAATGAATTCAGAAAGATTGAAATTATACAAAGTAATTTTTCTGACCACAACGGAATGAAGCTGGAAATCAATAACAGGCAGAGAACTAGAGCAGGCACAAATATATGGAAGTTAAACAGCACACTCTTAGACAATCAGTGGGTCAAGGAGGAAATTGTAAAAGACCTCAGGAATGAAGGAGTTCAATTAAAGGCCATGACTTGAGACAGAAAGCAGGCTGCCTTGGTATGTATGGGACAGGTGTCTCTAGTCTCAAGACACTAAGATAAGATCTGGTACGAGCCTGATGGAGAAGCATTCTGTGCTTCAAGGAGTGTATCTGGTATATGTCAGATAAAACAAGGTCTGTTATGTGCAGGAATGTAAGGAGAACTAAACCATTAACCCTAAACATTTGCTGGCTTTAGTAACATGTAACCCATCAAGTATCTATTACTTTTGCACATGCGCACAAGTATTTTCTTTGTTCTAAAGCTAAATAAAAGCCATGATTTTTTTTTTTGTTGTTGTTGTTTTTTTAAGATTTTATTTATTCATTCATTTATCCCCCCCTTGCTGCTTGTGCTCGCTGGGTCAGCTAACCACGCCGTGCGGGCAGGCTTGCCTTCACCAGGAGGCCCCGGGGTTCGGGGCCTCCTATATGGTAAACGGGAGCCCTACTGATTGAGCCACAGCCGCTTCCCAAAAGCCATGATGTTCTATGCAGCGTGACCCTTTTCCCCTTGGATGGAGGGTCCCCTGACCCCGGCTATCTCTTATTTCTTTCTCATCCACGGCACCGTTTTCACAGACCTAGTTCCTAAACATCAACACAGGAACTACCTTGAAATGAATGAAAATGAGAACACAACATGTCAAAACCTATGGGATGCAGCAAAAGCAGGGCAGAGATGGAAATTTATAGCCATAAATATTTGTATTAAAAAAGAAGAAAGAGCTAAAATAAAAAACCTAACTTCACACTTTGAGGAACTAGAAAAAAAGAACAACATACTAATCCCAAAGCATGTAGAAAGAAGGAAGTAGCAAAGATTAGAGCAGAGCTAAATGAAATTGATAATTAAAAAGTAGTAGAAAATTTTAACAAAACCTAAAGCTAGTTCTTTGAGAAGATTAATAAAATTGGCAAACCCTTAGCTAGACTAATGAAGAAAAAAAAGAGGGAATATGCAAATACTTCAAATAAAAAATGAGGGAGGAGACATCACCACAAATCTCACAGAAATAAAGAGTATCGTAAGAGGATACTTTGAAAAATTGTATACCAAGAAACACAGATAACTTAGATGAAATGGAAAAATTTCTAGAAACACACAAGCAACCTACATTGATGAAAGAAGAAATTGATGAACTCAACAGACCAATCACAAGTAACAAGACTGAATAGCTGTCAAAAGTCTCACAACTAAGAAGAGCCCAGGACCAGATGGCTTCACGGGTGAATTCTACCAATCATTCCAGAAAGAACTAACACCAATCCTGCCTAAACTCTTCCAAAAAACAGAAGTGGAGGGAACATTGCTAACTTATTCTATGATGCCAATATTATCCTAATACCAAAGCCACATAAAGATGCTACAAGAAGAGACCAATCTCTCTAATGAAACTTGATGCTAAAATTTTCAACAAAATACTTGCTAATCATATTCAACAACACCTCAAATGAATTATACACCATGACCAGGTGGGCTTCATCCCTGGTATGCAAGGGTGGTTCAACATAAGAAAATCAATCAATGTAAGATACCACATAAAGAGATAGAAAGAAAAAAATCACATGATCATCTCTATTGATGCAGAAAAAGCATTTGACAAAATACAGCATCCTTTCTTGATAAAAACACTTCAAAAGATAAGAATAGAAGGAAACTTCCTCAACATTGTAAAGGGCATAAATGAAAAACTCACAGCTAACATCTTATTCAATGGTGAAATGCTAAAGGCTTTCCCTCTGTGATCTGGAACAAGACAAGGATGCCTACTATCACCACTCTTATTTAACCTTGTGTTGGAAATACTTGCTTGAGCACTTAGGCAAGAAAAAGATATGAAAGACATCCAAATTGGAAAGGAAGAGGTAAAAATTTAACTATTTGCAGATGACATGATTCTATACATAGAAAGCCATGAGAAATCTACAATTAAACTTCTAGAGCTGATAAATGAATTCAGTAAAGTGGCAGGATATAAGATCAATATGCAAAAATCAGCAGCATTTCTGTACACCAGTAATGAGCAATCTGAGGAAGAAATCAAGAAAAAAAATCCATTTACAATAGCAACTAAAAGAATCAAATACCTAGGAATAAACTTAACTAAAGATGTAAAGGACTTGTACACAGAAAACTGCACAACATTGCTAAAGGAAATCAAAGCAGACCTAACTAAATGGAAGAATATTCCATGTTCATGGATTGGAAGACTAAATATCATTAAGATGTCTGTCCTACCCAAATTGATGTACAGATTTAATGCAATCCCAATAAAAATCACCACAGCATTTTTTTAATGAATTGGTAAAGCTAATTATGAAATTTATTTGGAAGGGCAAGGGGCCCCAAATAGCCAAAAACATATTGAAAAAGAAAAATGAAATGGAATGAATCACACTACCTGGCTTTAAAGCATACTACAAAGCTACAGTGGTCAAAACTGCGTGGTATAGGCACAAGGAAATGCATACTGACTAATGGTACTGAATTGATAGTTCTGACATAAATCCTTGAGTACATGGTCAATTGATATTCAACAAGGCCACCAAGCCACTCAACTGGGACAGAATGGCCTCTTCAACAAATGGTGCTTGGAGAACTGGATATCCATGTCCAAAAGAATGAGAGAGGATCACCATCTCACACCCTATACAAAAATTAACTCAAGATGTATCAAAGACCTAAATATGAGAGCCAAGACCATAAAACTCCTAAGAGATAATATAGGGAAGCATCTACAAGATCTTGTAGTAGGAAATGGTTTAATAAACTTTACACCCAAAGTGCAAGCAATGAAAGATAAAATAGATAAATGGGACCTCCGCAAAATTAAAAGGAGTTTGTCAAGAAAGTGAAAAGGCAGCCTACTCAATGGGAGAAAATACTTGGTAACTATTTATCTGATAAGGGTCTAATATCCAGCATATATGAATAAATCCTACATCTCAAAAATAAAAAGACAAACAACCCATTTAAAAAAAATGGGCAAGAGATTTGAATAGATACTTCCCCAAAGAAGAAATACAAATGGCTAAAAAGCATATGAAAAGATGCTCAGCATCTCTAGGTATTAGGGAAATGCAAATCAAAACTACAATGAGATATCACCTTACACTTATTATACTGGAGGCTGTTAAAAACAACAACAGAGAACTACAAGCGTTGGAGAGGATGTGGAGGAAAGGGAACACTTATCCTCTGCTGGTGGGAATGTAGAATGGTGCAGCTATTGTGAAGGACAGTTTGGTGGTTCCTCAGGAAGCTAACTATAGAACTGCCATATGATCCAGCAATCCCACTTCTGGGTATATACCCAGAAAAATTGAAAGCAGGGACATGAACAGATATATGCATACCAATGTTCACAGTGACATTATTCACTATTGCCAAAAGTTGGAAACAACCCAAGTGTCCATTAACAGATGAATAGTTAAGAAAATTGTGGTATATACATACAATGGAATATTACTCTGCTGTAAAAAGGAATGCAGTACTAATACATGGGACAACATGGATGAATCTTGAAGACCTTATGTTGAGTGAAGTAAGCCAGTCACTGAAGGACAAATATTAAATGATCCCCTGATATGACTTAAGTAAATTGAGCAGACTCACAGAGCTAGAGTCTGGAAGATAGATTATCAGGAGACAGAAAGGCAGTAGAGAGTAGTGAGCCGATGCTTGATATGTGCAAAATCTATGATAAGGTGGAAGGGGGTGGTTGGACAGTGGATGGAGGTGATAGTGGTCCAGTGATGTGATTGGGTTCATTTGATGGTGCTGGAATGTGAGGGGAAGTAGGGTGAGGGGGTTGGGTATATGGGACTCCCCTATATTTTCTATCTGATTTTTCAGTAGCTTAAAGATTCTTTGAAGATAAAGAAAGAAAGAAAAAAAAACACTGGGGGAACATATGGAAGAAATTGTCATTGTACATAAAAGATAACAGATCTTATGGTGATGAAAGACACATTGAAAAAAATTTTATTTTACTTTTTAAATTTTTTACTTTTGTATTTTATTTGTTATTTATTATTATTTTATTTGTTAATTTTTTGGCTTTGTTTTTGGGGAGTTTTTAGATCACAGAAGAGTCACAATTGTGGCAAGGGAGGGTCATGGGCATGCGGTGTCAGTGATGGGGGGATGTGTGGGGAGCGGGTACACCTGGGGCATGCCGTTTGAGTGAGATTGGTATTAATTCATCTTGGAGTGTTTGATAAAATTAACCAGTGAAGTCATCTGGCCTTGAAATTTTCTTTTTTTGGGAAATTTTTGATTACTGGTTCAATCTCTTTACTTCTTATTGGCCTACTGAGATTTTCTAATTCTGAGTCAGAGTGGGTAGTTGTGTGTTTCCAGGAATTTGTCCATTTCATCTAGTTTATCAGTTCTTCGTAGTGCTCTTTTTTTAAAGTTTTTAAAAGATACTTAGACTATATAAATGTCACATAAAAAATATAGGGGATTCCCACATGCTCTGCTCTCCACACCTCCCACATTTCCCACATTAATAACATCCTTCATTAGTGAGGTACATTCAATGCAATTGATGAACACAGTTTGGAGCATTGCCACCAAGCATGGATTAACATTTACATTGTAGTTTACATTCACTCCCACCCAGTACTGTAGGTTATGGTAAGATTTATAATGGCCTGTACCTGTCATTGCAATGTCATTCAGGAAAATTCCCAAGTCCCCAAAATGCCTCCGTATTTCACCTGTTTTTCCCTTTCCCTGCCCTCAGAATGTCCAGTGGCCATAGTGTTCTTTTTTTTTTTAAATTAATTTATTTTTTATTGTGGGTAAAAATAAAAAATTTCACAATACATACCAATATTTGTAACATAGTGTTCTTTTATAATCCTTTTTTATTTCTGTAGGGTTAGTAATAATGTCTCTCATTTAATTTCTGATTTTAGTTTTTTGTGTCTCTCTCTCCTTTTTTAGCTTGTCTGTCTAGCTAAATTTTTGTTGATTTTATTGACCCTTTCAAAGAATCAATTTTTGGTTTCTCTATTGTTTATTTTTTAAATCTTTCATTTATCTCTGCTTGAATATCTGCTATCTCCTTCCTTCTGCTGGGATTGGATTTAGTTTGCTCTTCTTTTCCTAGATCTTGTAGTTGTGAGGTTAGTTCTCTGATTTGAGATCTTTCATCTGTTTTCATTTTCACCCACTTCAAGATATTTCCTGATGTCCCTTATGATTTCTTCTTTGTCCAACTGATTATTTAAGAGTGTTTTGTTCCGTTTCCACATGAATTTGATAGTGTTCCTTCATGTTCAATTATTTGGAAGAGTTTGAGGAAGTTGGTGTTGGATTGTCTTAGAATGATGGGTAGAATTCATCTGTGAAGCCATCTGGCCCTGGGCTTTTCATTTTTGGGAGGCTTTTGAAGACTGTTTCAATCTCTTTACTTGTGATTTGCTTATTGAAGTCTTCTATTTCTTCCAGGGTCAGTGTAGTTTGTTCATGTGTTTCTAAGAATTTGTCTATTTTGTCTATGAAATTGTCTAGTTTTTTTGGTGTACAGTTGTTCATAGTATCCTTTTATGATTTCTCTTATTTCTATGGGTCAATGGTAATGACCCCCGCCTCTCATTTCTGATTTTTATTTGCATCTTCTCTCTTTTTTTCTTTGTCAGTCTAGCTAAAGGTTTGTTAATGTTGTTGATCTTTATGAGGAACCAACTTTTGGTTTTATTGATTCTATTTTTTCCCTCAATTTTATTTATTCTGCTTTAATCTTTCTTATTTCTTTCCTTTTGCTTACTTTGGATTTAGTTTGCTGATTTTTTCTATTTCCTCCAAGAGTGCAGTTAGGTCTTTGATTTTAGCTCTTTCTTCTTTAACGTAAGCACTGAGGGCTATAAATTTCCCTCTCAGCACTACCTTTGCTGTGTCCCTAGGTTTTCATATGTTGTGTTTTCATTTTAATTCATCTCAAAATATTTACTTTCTCTTGCAATTTCTTCTTTCACTCACTGATTATTTAAGAGTGTGTTGTTTAATCTTCTTGTATTTGTGATTTCCTCTATTCCATCTGTTATTTATTTCCAGCTTCATTCCATTATGATTAGAGAAAGTGTTTTGTATAATTTCAGTCTTTTAAAATTTATTGAGACCTGTTTTGTGACCCAATATATGTTCTCCCCTGCAGAAGGATCCATAAGCACCTGAGAAGTATATATAACCTCCTGTTTTAGGGTATGTAATAGTCAGCCAAAGGGGTGCTGATGCAAAATACCAGAAATATGTTGGATTTTATAAAGGTTCTTTATTTGGGGTATAAGCCCACAGTTACCAGGCCATAAAGCAAAAGTTACTTCCCTCACCAAAGTCTGTTGCCACGTGTTGGAGCACGATGGCTGCCGATGTCTGCAAGGGTTCAGACTTCCTGGGTTCCTCTCTTCTCAGGGCTCATTTCTCTCTGGGCTCAGCTGCTCTGCTCTCTCCACAAGGCCAGTTGTAGACAATCAGGCAAACAGCTTGTCTCTCTTCCTGGAGCCTCTGCTGTGTCCAACTGAGGCTTTTCTCCTTCCTCACATATCTGCTTCTCTATGAGTTTACTTCCCAAGCACCAGGATCAAAACTCCAAACTCCTTTCTCTCCAAGGGGGCAGGGACTCAATGTCCTACTGATATGGCCCAGTCAAAGCCTTAATCATTATTTAATCAAGTAAAAGTGAAACATTTGAATCTAATCTAATCTATTATGCCCAGAGGAACAAACCAGTTTACAAACATAAACCAATATCTATTTTTGGAATTCATAAACAATATCAAACTGCTACAGAGTGTAATGCTCTATAAATGTCCATTAGGTCAGTTCATTTATCATATTATTCAAGCTCTCTGTTTCCTTATTTATCCTCTGTCCAGATGTTCTCTCCAGTGCCAAGAGTGGTGTATTGAAGTCTCCAGCTATTATTGTAAAGATGTCTATTATCTTCCTTCAGTTTTGCCAATGTGTGCCTCATGTATTTTGGGGCACCCAGATTAGGTGCATACATATTTATGATTATTATTTCTTCTTGGTGAATTGCGCCTGTTATTAATATATAACAATCTTCTTTATCCCTTATAACAGTTTTGCATTTAAAATCTATTTTGTCTGGAATTAGTATCACTACTCCAGATCTTTTTTGGTTACTAATTGCATGGAATAAATTTTCCAACCTTTCACCTTCAGCCTGATTGTGCCCTTGCATCTAGGGTAAGTCTCCTCAATATAGCATATAGATGGCTCATTTTTAATCCTTTCATTTTATCTTGATGTGTTTATTCAGTTGATTAGCTTCTCTCTCTGCTCTAGAATTTTATGTAGTTGGTGGTTCTGCGTGTGTGTTGTTTTCTCTTTGACACTTTTTCTTCTTATTTTATTTCCTTGCTTCTTTCTATGTTCCCTTGAAGGCAAAAGATTAGGGCCAGAGGAATCGAAAGATGTGAGAAAGGAAGAAGGATAATAGTAATATTGATAAATGTTAGAAGAGGGGCCAAATGAGACTTAATGAAATGAATATTTAAATCATGTAGGCAGTGTAGAGTAATAGGAAAAAAAGTGGAGCACCTACAATGGACCGGGAAACCAAATAGAGGAATATAATATAATGATTTAGAAGGCTAGAATTATGAGGAGGGAGAGAAAGAGTAAAGAAAGGGCTGAAAGGAAAAAGTTAATATTAATTAAAAAGAAGAAAACAAAATAGATAGAATAGAAATTGACACCCTTAAGTTGTAGGCAAATGAAAAAATGTGGTATATAAGAACCACAACAGAAAGCAGAAGGCAGAAAGATGAAGGAAGGATAAGAGATAGCTTGGGATACAAAATCAATATAGACAGAGAATGGGAAATCACTGAAGAAGAAACACAGCAAAGAAGAGATAAGCTAGCAGCACCTAATTAAAAATAAATGAAAGAAAAAAAAGGGGGGGGGCAGGGAGGAAAGATGAAAGTAAAGCAAGAGACAACAAATAAACAGAGAAAAACCAAACAACCACACAGGCAAGCAAACAAAGCTCAGGAGGACCAGTGTTCCTACTAGGGTCCTTGTGGATCCTCTCAGCCTGCTTGTGTTTATCAATTAATTTCCCTGCAGGGTTCTATCTGCAGGTTTGAAGCAGATTTTAGCTATTAAACTAAATTAAAAAGAATTCATTTTTCATTTTTTAAAGTGACTTTTCTCTCTTTTTTTTTTGGCAAAATACAGGACCCAAAATAAGTTCTCTTCTAGACCACCCTCTTCACTGAGGGGACCCTAACTAGGCTCGTGGAGACTAATCAAGCACTTCCCACTTCCTGGCCTCCGGAGGGGAGCTGAAGCTCTGATGCTAGTCAGTGCAGAATGATAAAAATTGCCGACTCCGCCCCTTCTGGAACCGAGCCTCAGCCTCACTGGGCTGCTGGGTAAATCAGGTTTCCTCAGCAGATTCACCTCTCCCCTCAGCCTGGTGCTGCTTCAAGCCAGCTTATCTGCTCCCCAAAGCTATGAGGGGGTCCTGGCAGCCAAATTGACAGTAAAGAATCCCCTCTCCATCTTCTGTCAGAACCCTCCCTCTCTTGAAGAGTGCTCCCTCTCCCTAGCTTGGTGGGGTTTGGGGCTTTTCCCTGGGCAGCTAGGTAAATCAACTTCCTCAGCGGATTTACCCCTCCCCTCTGTCATGTGATGATTCAATCCAGCTATTTTGTTCGCCCAAGCTGCAAGGGGTTCCAGGCAGCCAAATCCACAGAAAGGAAAGCTCTCTTACCCCTTTGCCAGAGCCCTCCCACTCTCAGAGAACGCTCCCTCTCACCGGGCCCTGTCACCCGGTTGCCGGGCGGGAGTCGTGGCTCAAACGGCTTTTTATTTCCCTGAAGGTGGGGCTCAGCTGTCTGTGTTAACCACCACAGGCAGGCTTAAAACTCACGAATCTCTACCGATCAGTCCACGCCATTGATCTGGGCAGATAGATGTGCGCCCACAGCACAGACCCCCGGGCAGGACCCTGTCCACAATCTGCCATCCTCAGGGAGCTCTCAGTGAGTGTCCTCCTAAACCAACACCATCTTGCCTCTCCACCCTCAGGCTTTTTAGGGACACTTAAAGGAGGCGAAGAGTTCAGGAGAGGATTAACAAAAAGAGTAAAATTTTTCCATTAACTATTAAAATTGGCCAGATTTTGCTAAAAGATGTTTCCTTCCTGGTTGTTCCTCCCAAGAATATCTTTTTCCCATTATTACAATGGACCTCATCATTCAGCAGTAACTTCATGGAAAAAGACCAAGACTTTTAAGCAAGTTGAGGGCTTACCCCAAAAGAAATTCACTTAACCAAGATGCCAAATATAAGATAGAAAATATGACAGTGTGCATGATTATAAGTTTATATCTTCCCCTTAATAATACCTAGAATTTCACAAAACCCTTCAAACTGAACTTTATATGCACAGAAAGTATAGGCAGCAGAGGGAGCCAGGTAGCCTTGTAAAGTAATGAAAAGGCTTTCCCCTGAAACTTTTTCCCAGGTCTTCCCTGGACAATATTTCCTATTCCTGGGTTTGGGGAAAATTGAAATCAAATTTTTCTCAGATGCAGAACCCCCAAGCACTTGCCCACATGAGGCACAACTCTCCAATGTCACAAATGAGCTGCCAAAATATTCCCTCTGATACTAAGATAGGAGGATAACTGATTTTGGGACAGGAGGAATAATATGTGTACAAAATATCACACAAAATTTAAAAGAAAAATTGAAGCGCTAGTTTTGCTGGATAGAGAATTCATTAATGGAAGTTTTTTTCTTTTAGTACTTTGACTATGTCATACCACTGACTTCTTGCCTCCATGGTTTCAGATGAGAAATCAGCACTTAATCTTATTGTGCTTCCCTTGTATGTGATGGCTCTCTTTTCTCTTGCTACCTTGAGTATTTTCTCTTTGTCTTGAGCATTGGACATTTTGACAAGTATATGTCTTGAAGTTGGCCTGTTGGGATTTATACTGTTTGGGGTGTGCTGTGCTTCCTGGATCTGCACATCCATCTCTATCAATAAGGTTGGGAAGTTTTTAGTCATTATTTCTTTGACACTCCTTCTGTTCCCTTTCCCTTCTCTTCTCTTTCTGGGATGCCCATAATGTGTATGTTTCTGGGTTTTGTGTTGTCAGTTAAATCCCTGAGTCCTTGCTGGACTTTTTCTATTTTTTTGTCTATCTGTTCTACTATCTGTTTGATTTCAGTTGTATTGTCTTCCACATCACTAATTCTTTCTTCTGCTTGTTCACATCTGCTGTTATGTGAATCCAGTGTCTTTTTTATTTCTTGGATTGTGCCATTGATCACCATCATATCCGTTTTCTTTTTGTGTATGTTTACAATTTCTTCAGTATGTTCTCCCAGTGCCTTCTTTATATCCCTAATCTCTTCCTTAACTTCATTAAATTGCTTCATGATATTTGTTTAGAAAGCTTTGATTCATTGTTTGATGTTCTGCATATATTCCTGGTTTTTAGTTTGTTCATTGGACTGGTCCATGTCTTCCTGTTTCTTAGTGTGGTTTGTAATTTTTTGGATTGGTGAGTTCAATCCATTAGTGTTCAATTTTATTAATATAAAGGCATTACTTTCTACACCCATTTTATCCTTTGGTTTCCATTGTCATATCTTATTAATCTCTCTCTTTTTACCCTTTTAGTTACCCTTACTAAAAATCTTATCTACACTCTTCTCCAAGTCTCTCACCCTTGTTTTTTCCTTTCAGTCTGCAGCACTCCCTTTAGTATCTCTTCTAAATCTGATCTTTTAGTAACAAACTCTCTCAGTTTTTGTTTGTCTGTATAGATTTTAAACTCACCCTCATTTCTGAAGGACAGTTTTGCCAGATAAAGAATTCTTACTGGCAATTTTTCTCTTTCATTACCTTAAATATATCACACCACTATCTTCTTACCTCCAAGTTTCTGATGAAAGATTGGCACTTTGTCTTATTGCGCTATTGTTGTATATGATGCTTTGCTTTTCTCTTGCTTTCAGACTGTACTATCTCTGGCATTTGACATTCTGAACAGTAGGTTTCTCGGATTAGGTCTATTCAGATTTATTCTCTTTGGGGTGCAATGTCCTTCTTAGATATTGATATTTATGTCTCTCATAAGGGTTGGGGAATTTTCAGTCATTATTTCTTCAAAAATTCTTTCTGCCCTCTTTCCATTCTCTTGTCTTTCTGGGGCACCTATATCACTTATATTTCTGTGTTTCACATTGTCATTCTATTCCCTGGATCCTGTTCTTTTTTCCCCATTCTTTTCTCTTTCTGTTCTCCTGTCTTTTCAAGTTCAGATGTTCTGTCCTCAGTATCACTAATTCTGTCTTCCATCAATTCAAATGTGCTGGTATATGCTTCTAATATATTTTAAATCTCATCTATTGTGTCTTTCATTGCCGTAAGTTCTGTTACTTTTCTTTGTAGGCTTTCAAATTGTCTTTTATGCTCACGCCTTGTCTTATTAATATCCTTTATCCCTTTAACCAGATTTTCCTTCAACTCCTTGAATTGATTTAGGAGATTTGTGTAAACATCATTGATTAGTTGTCTTAAATCCTGTGTAATATCAGGATTTTTTATTTGTTTATTTGTTTTTGTTTTTTTTTAAATTTTAGCTGGCCCATCTCTTCCTGTTTCCTAGTATGGCTTGTAAATTTTTGCTGATTTCTAGGCATATGATTATGTTGGTGAATTTACCCTGACCATCAATTTCTCTCTCTTGCCTTGTAGTTTTGTTTCAATATTTTCTAAAACTTTAAAGCTGCCCAGCTTAAGTTATCAAAACAGGGCCAGGGATCCACTAATGAGGCACAGACCAGATCAAGAGGGCCTGGGACATGAGAGACTCCAAAAAGCTTTTTTTCATTCTCTGCCCGCCCCCCACCTGGCAGCTGATGGTGCTCTTTGACAAATCTTTCCATGGAGGTGTCTTTTTCATCCTCCACTTGCTGGGCTAGCAGAGTGGAGATTCAATGTGGGGTCTGCTAATCAAACTCACTAAAGAGAAACTGCTCTCTGCTCTCCACCACACCCTCCCTCTTCCAATGGGGGAAGACCTCTGTTCCCCTCTCGGTTGGCCACAGTGACCCACGGGTTTTAACAAGGCTGTTCACTTTGATGTTGGGAAATGGGTGCCATTCCCAGTCACGAGGATGAGTAACTCATGGCTTTCACTTTGGCCTCTTCATTTCTCTGTTCCTCTCCCTCCTGGACTATGAGCAGCACTATCCTTGTCTGCACACCCCCAAAACAGCTTCCTTGGAGAGTCTTTTGCCCTTCCTCTGTTGTTTTTTATAAGAGAGTTGAGCCATGTTTACCTACTCCAACACCATCTTCCCAGAAGTCCCCTGCTAGTTTTTGCTAGCTGTACAAAGATTCTGTGGGAGAATAGCACCCTGGACCATATTATCCCACCATCTTGGTCAACCTCACAATCATCAAACAGGATGGTTCTTTTTTTAAAAAATCAATTTTATTGAAATGTATTCATAAAGCATACAATCCATCCAAACAGTACAATTAATAGTTTTTGGTATAATCACAAAGTTGTGCATTCATCACTTCATCAATATTAGAGTGTTTTCATTACTCCAAAAAAATAATAATAAGCAATAAAAATAAATAAATTCAAACAAACAAAACTCTAACCCTTAGTAGTCACCTCTCAATCTCTCTATCCTTCTCCTTCCATACAAACCTGCCATTCTATTTCTGTCTCTATAATTTTTTTTTTTAAGATTTTATTTATTTATTTATTCATTTATCCCCCCCTTGCTGCTTGTGCTCACTGGGTCAGCTAACCACGCCATGCAGGCGGGCTTGCCTTCACCAGGAGGCCCCGGGAACTGAACCCGGGGCCTCCCATATGGTAAATGGGAGCCCTACTGATTGAGCCACAGCCGCTTCCCTGTCTCTATAATTTATTTGGATTTATATTTTATATAGATGGAGTCAAACAATATATAGTACCTTTTGTCCTTTTGTCTAGTTTGTTTCATTTAGCATATTTCCTTTTTTAACCATTGATGGAAGATTATTAATACATTACTATACACCACTGCCCATAGTTTGTTTTGATTATATTTTTGCCTACATAACACCCTGTAGCAGTTTGATATTGGCTATGAATTCCAAAAATAGATATTGGATTATGTTTGTAAACTCTTTTTTTCCTCTGGGCATATTAGATTATACTGGATTTAGAGGTTTCACTTTTATTTGATTAAATAATAATTGAGGTTTTGATTGGGCCATGTCAGTAGGATGTTGAATCCCCACCCCCTTGCTGGGTGGGGACTCACAGAGAAACCACACCACATAGAAAGGAGTTTGGAGTTTTGATCCTGGAGCCTGGAAAGTAAACTCATGGAGAAGCAGGTATGTGAGGAAGGAGAGACAGCTCAACTGGACACAGCAGAGGCCCTGAGAAGAGAGATGAGCCATTTGCCTGAGAGTCTACATCAGGCCTTGTGGAGAGAGCAGAGGAGCTGAGCCCAGAGAGAAATGAGCCCTGGGAAGAGAGGAACCCAGGAAGCCTGAACCCTTGCAGGTGTTGGCAGCCATCTTGCTCTAACATGTGGCAATAGACTTTGGTGAGGGAAGTAACTTATGCTTTATGCCCTGGTAACTGTGGGCTTCTACCCCAAATAAATACTTTATTTCTGGCATTTTGCATCAATACCCCTTTGGCTGACTAATACAGAATTTGGTACTGAAGAGTGGGGTCATACTTTTGCAATTACCAAAATGCTGGAACGGTTTTATAAATGGGTAAGGGGTATTTTTTTGAGGAATTGTGAGATGTTTGATGGAAAATGCCTAAATTGCTATGAAGAGATTGTTAATAGTAATATGGACTCTACAGAGACTTTTTATTATGCCTTAGAAGTAAATGGTACATTATTGGAAACTTGAGGAAAGGTGATCTGTGTTTTAAAGTTGCAGAGAACCTAGCAAGATTGACTCCTGATGTTTTATGGAAGGCAGAATTTGAAAATGGCAACCCTGGGCATTTAGCCAAAGAACTTTCCAAAGTAAACTTGGAGAATGTGGCTTGGCTTCTCCTTGCAGCTTATAGCAAAATGCTAGATGAGAGAGATATTCTGAGGACTGAACTGTTGGGAACACACACACAAAAACAAACTGATTCCAGAAATTCCAAGCCTCTGGAAATCAAGCTCTTGGATGATAGTGCTCCATTTGAGGAATTGATTAAGCATAGAACTTGTAAATCAGGAACATAAATGCAGCTGTCCAGGAAAGACTTGTGGAAAGTCTTGTTGTCTGATGGCTTTGTCCCCTGCTTCCTGCATGCTAAACCAACAAACTTTTTGAGAGAGCTGTATGAACAAAATTGCTGTCAGCCTGGAATAAAAGGGACATGGAAGGGAAAGATTAAAGGGGAGACAACTTCAAGAGGAAAACCATGGAAGCTGAGATCTGGAATAAAGACATTGACTTGGTCCAAGAGATGAACCCCAACCATGTGTACAGAGAGAGGGGGAGTTTGCCCTGGCAGTTGAAGAAAGTCGATGTTCCTGCCCAATGTTCAGGGAGAGTTTTGCTGCCCCAGGGTACAGAGAGGGTGGAGAATGTTCCCCAAGGATTAGGGAGGTTGAGGTCTATGCCTCATAGGTCTGAGAGGGGTGGGCCAGTCTCCCATGGATTAGGGGTGAGCAGGTCGCCAACTTTTTGCTCTGAGAGGGTTGGACCTGTGTGCCAAAGGTTAGGGAGAATGTTGTCTTCACTTCACTATACTAGGGGGGTTAAAACTCTAACCCAAAGATTGGATAAAGTGTGGCAATTATCCCAGTGCTCTTGGAGGGTGATGTCTGGAGCTTGGTCGACACCCAGATGCTTGATGAAGGTGGAACCAAGAAAATGGCCATTGATCAAGCCTGTGGAAAGGGTGGGTCCTCATGAAGCCCCAGGAAGAAGAAACCATCATCTTAAGAATAACTCTCAGACTTTGAAATCAAATGAATTATGCCCTGCAGGTTTACTGAACTGTAGAGAACCCATGACTCATGTTTCCCTCCCAATTTCTCCTTATGGTAATGAAAATGTTTTTCCTTTGTCTATCCATTTGTGTATTGGAAGCAGATAAATTGTTTTGTAAGTTTCAGAGGTCTACAGCCAGACAGGACTTTACCTCAAGATAAACAGTATTTCTTTAAACTGATTGTGATATGATTCTGTATTTAGCATTGTACTGATTTAAGGTTTTTGTTTTTAATATTGTAATGTCTTTTTGGAATTCAGAGGGTGGAGTGTGTAGCAGTTTGATATTGGCTATGAATTCCAAAAATAGATATTGGATTATGTTTGTAAACTGTTTTTTTTCCTCTGGGCATATCAGTTTATATTGTATTCAGAGGTTTCACTTTTATTTGATTAAATAATGATTGAGGCTTTGATTGGGCCATGTTAGTAGGATGTTGAGTCCTTGCCCACCACTCACAGAGAATCACACCCCAGAGAAAGGAGTTTGGAGTTTCGATCCTGGAGCCTGGGAAGTAAATACATGGAGAAGCAGATATGTGAGAAAGGAGAGAAGGCTCAATTGGACACAAGCAGAGGCCCTGGGAAGAAAGATGAGCTGTTTGCCTGATGGTCTACAGCAGGCCTTGTGGAGAGAGCAGAGGAGCTGAGCCCAGAGAGAAATGAGACCTGGGAAGAAAGGAACCCAGGAAGCCTGAATCCTTGCGGATGACAGCAGCCATCTTGCTCCAACACGTGGCTATAGACTTTGGTGAGGAAAGTAACTTATGCTTTATGGCCCGGTAACTGTGGGCTTCTACCCCACAGTTCTTCTTTATAGAAGCCAACAAATTTCTGGTATTTTGCATCAGCACCCCTTTGGCTGACTAATATACATCCTGATTTTAACATCTTGTAAAGAGGATGGTTCTTAATCACTGCTGTCTATCATCTCCCACTGCCTACTTAATTTAGAGTTATAATAGTCAATAATACCCATTATTTATAGAATACTTACTAATCCCTCATAAAAAGAATTAAAAACAATACCCTGGGAGCGGATGCAGTAGAATGGTTGAGCACCTGCCTCCCACAGATAGAGTCCCAGGATCAATCCCTAGTACCTCCTAAAAAAATAATACCCTGTTGTGACTTCTGAACCTCCCATTCTTATAACTATCCTAAAATACCTTACTAATTTATGGATTTATAACTTCATAAGCCTTCCTATGGAAGTGGTTGCTTGCTTTCCTGAACCACCATGGCATTTTAGCCATGTCTTCCTTGTGAATTTTAGCACTTTAAAAAAAAAAAATTTATTTAAGTATATCATTTATACATGAACATCCACACACAATAAATGTATGGTAAAATTTGTGAATTTACCAAAAAAAAAAAAAAAAGTATGTCGTCATACACGGCTCCCATACATCTCCCCACCACCAACACCTTGCATTTGGTGGAAAACATTTGTTACAAACTATGAAAGAACACCATCAAAATATTTCTACTAACTATCGTCAATATCTTATATTTGGTGTATTTTCCCCCAACCCACCTAATTATTAATACCCTATATTAATATAATATATTTGTTATTGTTCAGGAGAAAACATTCTCATAATTGTCCTGTTAATCACAGACCGTTATGCACCACTGGATTCACTGTGTTATACAGTGCCATGCTTTTTACAATCCATTCAAAGTGTACACTCAGTGACTCTTATTTTCATCATAGAGCTGTGCTGTCATCACCTCAGTCAATTTTAGAAAGTTGTCATTACTCCAAAAGGAAAAAATCACATACCCATTTATGGCCCCTATTGTTGTTCCTTAGTATTGAAAAAATATCTTCTTGCCATTGCTGCAAACTATTACAATATTACTGTTAGCTATCATCCATAAGTTACATTTAGTTGTAATTTTCCAGTGTATAACCATATTCTTAGCACTTTGTAAAAGAAGAGAATTCTTATATTTATACTATTAACCACAATCTTCATCCACCACTGATATTACTGTTATACATTCCCTGGATTATTCAATGTTCTTTCAGTTGACATTTATTTCCTCAGACTATGTCTTTCAGCCACAATCACATTTCTAAATCAGCAGTGTTAGTTATACTCATTATGTACTCTAAACTCTATTTATTTCCACACTTTTACAATTAACCTGCATACATTAAGCATCATCTCCCATTCTCAACCTGCCTTCTATTTCCTAGTAACCTATATTCTGGAGTTTACCTCCATGAGTTTACGAAACATACTTACTTCGTATTAGTGAGACCATACAATATTTGTCCTTTTGTGTCTGGCTTATTTTACTCAACATACTATCCTTTAGGTTCATCCATGTTGTCATATGTATCCTGATTTCATTTCTTCTTACAGCTGAATAGTATTCTATTCTGTGTATATACCACATTTTGTTTATCCATTCATTGGTTGATGGACACTTGGGCTGGTTCCATATTTTAGCAATTGTGAATAATGCTGCTGTGAACAGCAGTGTGCAATGTCAATTCGAGTCCTTGCTTTCAGTTCTTCTGAATATATTCCTAGCAATGGGATTGCTGGATCATATGGCAGTTCTATATTCTGTTTCTTGATGTACTGTCAAACTGTTTTCCACAGATGCTGCACCATTGTACATTCCCACGAGCAGTGGAAGTGTGTTCTCTTTCCTCTACATCCTCTCCAACACTTGTTGTACTCCGATTTTTTAATAACAGGCATTCTCTAAGGTGTGAAATGGTATTTCATTGTAATTTTGATCAGCATTTCCTAATAACTAGTGACATTGAACATTTTTTTCCCTGTGTTTTTTGGCCATTTGTATTTCCTCTTTGGAGAAATGCCTATTCATGTCTTTTTTCCATTTTTTAATTGTTTTTTTTTTTTCTATTGTTAAGTTGTATGATCTCTTTATATAACATGGATATCAAACCCTTATTGGATATCTGATTTCCAAGTATTTTCTCCCATTGAGTAGGCTGCCTTTTTACTTTCTTGACAAAGTCTTTTGAAGAACAAAACTTTAATTTTGAGAAGATCCCATTTATCTATTTTGTTTTCTTTTGTTGCTTGTGCTTTAGGTGTAAGGTTTAAGAAACTACCACCTACCAAAAGACCTACACGTTCTTCTAGGAGTTTTATGGTTGTAACTTTTATATTTAGGTCTTGATCTATTTTGAGTTATTTTTGTATAAGATGTGAGAAAGGGGTCCTCTTTCTTTTGGATATGGATATTAAATTCTAGCAGCACCATTTTTTAAAATAGACTATTCTGGCCCAGCTGGGTAGGCTTGACAGCCTTGTCAAAAATCACTTGGCCATCAATTGATGTGGGGGTCTATTTCTGAATTTTTTATTTAGTTCCATTGGTCAATCTGTCTATCTTTATGCCAGTACTGTTTTTTTTTTTTTTTTTTAAATCACTGTAGCTAAGTAATATAATTTAAAGTCAGGAAGTGAGAGTCCTCCAACTTCATTCTTTTTAAATCCATTTTTGGCTATTTTAGGTCCCTTACCCTTCTAGATAAATTTAATAATTTGCCTTTCCATTTCTGAAAAAAAGGCTGTTGGGATTTTTATTGGCATTGCGTTGGATCTGTAAATCAGTTTGGGTAGAATTGACATCTTAATGATATTTATATTCCAGTCCATGAAGCGGAATATCCTTCCATTTATTTTGGTCTTCTTTGGTTTCTTTTAGCAATGTTTTGTAGTTTTCTGAATACAGGTCTTTTATGTCCTCGGTTAAGTTTATCTCTAAATATTTGATTCCTTTAGTCACTATTATAAATGGATTTTTTTTCTGATTTCCTCCTCATATTGCTCATCAGTAGTGTATAGAAATTCTACAGATTATATGTATTAATCTTGTATCTCACCACTTTGCTGCATTTGTCTATTAGTTCTAGTAGCTTTGTTGCGGTTTTTCAGGATTTTATAAATATAGGATCATATCATCAGCAAATAGCACAATTTTTTTCTTCTTCCTTTCCCTTTTTGGTGTCTTTTATTTTTTTATCTAGCCTAATTGCTCTAGCTAGTACTTCTAGCACAATATTGAATAACAGTTGTGGCAGTGGGATTCCTTGTCTTGTTCCTGATCTCAGGGGAAAAGCTTTCAGTTTTTCACCACTGAGTACAATACTAGTTGTAGGATTTTCATACATACACTTTACCATGTTGAGGAAGTTTCCTTCTATTCCTATCTTTTGAAATATTTTTATCAAGAAAGGATGCTGTATTTTGCAAATGCCTTTTTTGCATCAGTTGAAAGGATCATGTCATTTTTCTTCAATTTATTAATGTGGTTCATTATACTAATTGATTTCCTTGCATTGAAAACACCCTTGCATACCTGGATAAAACCGACTTGATCATGGTGTATAATTCTTTTAATGTGCTTTTGGATTCAGTCTGCAAGTATTTTGTTGACAAATTTTGCATCTATATTCATTATAGACATTGTTTTGTAATTTTATTTTTTTGTATTATCTTTATCTGTGTTTTGTTTTAGGGTGATGTTGGCATCATAGAATGAATTTTGTAGCATTCTTTCCTGTTTAATTTTTTGGAAGAGCTTGAGCTGGACTCTTATTAGATTATCTTTGAATGATTGGAAGAATTCACCTGTGAAGACTTTTGGTCTTGGGCTTTTCATCTTTGGGAAGTTTTTGGTTTGTTTTTTTTATGACTTTTTCAGTCACTGCTTGTAACTGGTTTGTTGAGGTCTTCTATTTCTTCTAAGGTCAGTATAGGTTGTTCACGGTTTTCTAGGAATTTGTCCATCTTATCTATAATGTCTAGTTTTTTGGTGAACAATTGTTCATACTATCCTTTTATGATCTCTCTTATTTCAGTGGGGTCAGTGGTAATGTCTCACCTGTCATTTCTGATTTTATGATTAGTGTCTTCTCTTTTGTTTTGTTAGTCTAGCTAAGGGCTTGTCTATTTTTTTATCTTCTCAAGGAACCAACTTTTGGTTTTGTTGATTCTCTTTGTTTTTTTTTTTTTTGTTGTTGTTGTTCTCAATTTCATTTATCCCTGCTCTGATCTTTATTATTTCTTTCCTTCAGCTTGGTTTGGGATTAGTTTGCTGTTCTTTTTCTAGTTCCTTCAGGTGTGCAGGTAGGTCTTCAATTTTAGCTCTTTCTTCTTTTTTTAAATGTAAGCATTAAGGACTATAAAGTTCCCTCTCAGCTTTTGTCTTTGCAGTGTCTCATAGATTTTGATATATTGTGTTCTCATTTTCATTGTCTAAAGATATTTACTGAATTCTCTTGCAATGTCTTCTTTGATTCACTGATTATTTAAATTGTATTGTTTAACCTCCATATGTCTATGAATTTTCACTTTTTCCATCCATTGTTGATTTCCAGTTTCATTCCATAATGATCTGAGAGAGTTTTCTGTATAATTCCAATCTTTTAAAATTTATTGAGACCTGTCTTGTGACCCAATATATGGTCTACCCTGGAGCAGGATCCATGAGCACTTGAGAAGTATACATAACCTCCTGTTTTGGGGTGTAATGCTCTATGAATGTCTGTTAGGTCTATTTCATTTATTATATTATTCAAGTTCTCTCTGTTTCCTTATTTATCCTCTTTCCAGATGTTCTATCCAGTGCTGAGAGTGGTGTATTGAAGTCTCCAAATATTATTGTAGAGATGTCTATATCTTTCTTCAGCTTTGCCAATGTG
Source organism: Tolypeutes matacus (assembly GCA_026826555.1). Classification (NCBI taxonomy): domain Eukaryota; kingdom Metazoa; phylum Chordata; class Mammalia; order Cingulata; family Chlamyphoridae; genus Tolypeutes; species Tolypeutes matacus. The sequence continues at coordinate 11,412,811 of JAKSZT010017719.1, read as the reverse complement.
TGCCTCATGTATTTTGGGGCACCCAGATTAGGTGCATAAATATTTATGATTGTTATTTCTTCTTGGTGAATTGCCCCTTTTATTAATATATAATGACCTTCTTCATCCCGTATCACAGTTTTGCGTTTAAAATCTATTTTGTCCAGAATTAGTAACACTACTCCAGATCTTTTTTGGTTACTATTTGAGTGAAATATCTTTTTCCAACTTCACTTTCAACTTGGTTATGTACTTACATCTGAGGTGAATCTCTTGTAGACAGCATATATATGGCTCATTTCTTTTTTATCCATTCTATCAGTCTATGTCTTTTGATTGGGGAGTTCGATCCATTAATGTTCAATGTTATTACTATAAAGCAAGGGTTCTTAATCTTTTTCGTTCCATGGACCCCTTTGCCAGTCAAGCGAAAACCATGAACCCCTTGCTAAGTCCACACTATACTGTGTATTGTTTAATATCACACCCACACCAACACGTCCCCACAAGAATAATGTATTTTGTTGAATTTTTAATTCAAGCTCACAGATCCCCTGAAATCTTTCCACGGGCTCCTTGGAGATTCATGGACCCCTGCTTAAGAACCCTTGCTATCAAAGCATTACTTACTTCGTCCCTTTTATCCTTTGGCTCTCTGTTGTCATATATTACTATTGTCTATTTTTTTACCTTTTAATTTACTCTTCCTAATAATTGTCATTTCTATACTTTTCTCCATCTTTCACCCTTGTTTTTTCCTTCCAGGCTGTAGCACTCCCTTTCTTATCTCTTGTAAATCTGGTCTTTTGATAACATACTAGCAGTTTTTGTTTGTCTGTGAAGATTTAAAACTCACTCACATTTTTGAAGGACAGTTTTGCTGGATAAAGAATTCTTGGCTGGCATTTTTATCTTTCATTTTCTTAAATACATCATACCACTTTCTTCTTGCCTCCATGGTTTCTGATGAGAAATTGGCATTTAATCTTATTGAGGTTCCCTTTTATGTGATGCTTTGCTTTTCTCTTGCTTCTTTCAGAATCCTATTTTTTTCTGATTTTGTCATTCTGAATAGTAGGTGTCTCAGTAGGTCTATTCAGGTTTATTCTTTTTGTGGTGCATTGTCCTTGGATGTTGATATTTATGTCTTTCATAAAGGTTGGGAAGTTTTCAGTTATTATTTCCTCAACTAGTCTTTCTGCCCCTTTTCCATTTTCTTCCCCTTCTGGCACACAGATAATGCATACGTTTGTGTGTTTTGCATTGTCATTCAATTCCCTAAAACTCCTTCAATTTTTTCCATTATTTTTTCTGTTTTCCCATGTTTTCAAATTCAGATGTTCTGTCCTCAATATTACCAATTCTTTGATTGTTTCAAATCTCCTTTTATATTCCTCTAATGTATTTTAAATCTCATCTATTGTGTCTTTCACCACCATAAGCTATATTACTTTTCTTTGTAGGCTTTTAAATTGTTCTTTATGCTCACCAGTGTCTTTTTTTTTTTTTTTTTTAAAAGATTTATTTATTTCTCCCTCCACCTCATTGTTTTTGCACTCGCTGTCTGCTCTCTGTATGTTCTTCTGTGTCTGCTTGTCTTGTCTTTAGGTGGCACCAGGAACCAAATCTGGGACCTTGTGGAGTGGCAGAGAGGCACTCAATCTCTTGTTCCACCTCAGCTCCCTGGTTGGCTGTGTCTCTCATTGTCTCTCCTCTGTGTCTCTCTTTGTTGCATCATCTTGCTGTGCCAGTTCTCTGCATGGGCCAGCACTCTGCATGGGCCAGCACTCCGTGTGGGCCAGCTCTCCATGTGAGCCAGCTTGTCTTTCACCAGGAGACCCCAGGAATTGAACCCTGGACTTCCTATATGGTAGATGGGAGCCCAATTGCTTGAGCCACATCTGTTTCCCACCAGTGTCTTCTTAATATCCTTTATCTCTTTAGTCATATTTTCCTTCAATTCTTTGAATTGATTTAGGAGATTTGTGTAATTATCATTGATTAGTTGTCTTAAATCCTGTATCTCATCAGGATATTTGATTTGTTCCTTTGGCCTGACTGTCTCTTCCTGTTTCCTAGTATGGCTTGTAATTTTTTGTTGATTACTAGACATCTGAATATGTTAGTGAAGTTTCTCTGATGGTCAATTTCTCTTTCTTACCTAGTGGGTTTTCCCCTATGGCTCTTCTTTGATTTTTTGGTTCAACTTATCCTGAGTTTTTAAAATTACCCAGCTTAAGTTATCAAAATTGGGCCAGGGACTCACTAATTGGGCACATATTTTCTCCTAGGAGTTGGGACTAAGAGAGGCCTAAAAACAGTTTTTCTCTTTGCAGTTTCCTGGCCAGCCAGCACATGGCACTCATTCCATCTTTTTAAAGCTAACCTTTCCACGGAGGTGTTTCTTTCAATCTCCACTTGCCTGTGATTCTGATCTGGCTAGAGCTGAGATTCAAAGTGGGCCGTGCTGGCTGAATTCACTGAAGACAAACCAGTCTCTGATGCACCCTTCCTATCCCCAGGGAGGAGGATGTCTGTTCCCCTCTCAGTTGGCTGCAGTGTGCCAGGTGTTTTATCCAGGCTGCATGTTTTGAGGGTGGGAGATGGGTGCCCTTCACAGCCACCATGGGCATTTAATAATTCACAGAAGTTGTTCTGAGTTCTTGGTCTCTGTCCTTCACCCTCCTGGGGTTTGCACTGCCCTGCCCTGGTCTGCTGACCACCAAAACAGATTCCCTTGAATAGATATTGGCTCTTTCTCTATTGTTTTTGTGAGAGAGTTGAGCCCTGCCTGCCTACTCCAATGCCATCTTCCCAGAACTCTGAATTTTAGCACTTTTGAACTTGCAAAATAAATATTTATGAATAGTTTTATCTCCCCTGTGCTTGTATACACAATTATATTTTTAACACTTTTCTATCCTTGATTGCACCTAGCAGAGTACCTTCACAATATGGAGTTCAGTAAATATCTTAAAAAAAAAAAAAAAAATGCCTGTAACACTTTTAAAAATGAACTTAACATTTCTTTTTGTAACAATAAAAGTATGATACATATTTGGTCAAATATCTCTAGTTCACCTAAATCCAATCTGATACTAGACAGATTGAATGCTAATTGAGGGGATTAATCACCAGCAATAAATATTCCAACACTGAAAAACATGGTAAATATTTGATGAGTGAATTTTTGAATATTTATTTTTCACTTTAAATATATCCCTATTTTGATATATATATTTCTGACCTAGAGTCTTGGTGGGTTTCTCCATAAAAAATTCATTTTATGCCTCCAAAAGTATTTCTACATTGTTTACAATACATAAATAATAATATCGATATGTATTAACATTAAATTTTCATTCATTTATTCTTTATCAAGCATTGATAGAATTAGATGGTCCAAAATTTCAAGCAGAAAAATAATTCCCTTTGGAAGGTTGTACATTTTTGCAAGTATTTAAAGTATTGAAAAATTTAATGTCTTACATTTATGAAGAATTATTGTGATTTACTTATTAGTCCCTAAACCTAAGGGTATAATCACCAACTCTTTTCTGACTGTCTTGTTATCTTAACATGTTTAATTTGTGGAGGAGTAATATAATTTGGATCCCAATTGTATTCAGGTGATAACAGCTTAGAGGGTTTTTTGAGAAAAAAATATTTGTTTAAGTGGTGTTCATATATGCTATTAAATTTACTTTTGGTGTCACGAATATATCCTTTTTTATATTCTTTAATGAAATTTAAAACCTCTTCAGGTGTGCCACCAAAAATTGCCCTATGGTAATAGAAATCTCCCTCTCCAAAGGGGATGAAAGCTGCTAATCCAGATCTTCTCTCATATGGGAAATTTTTATCATTTTTAAAATACCACCATCCATGGAGTTGAACTACAGAATCACCCAGGGTTTCTACTCCAAAGTCAGCCATGAAGATCTGGTTTACATCCATAATGAAGAGAAAGTTGACTTCATACCAGATGTGAGTTAAGAGGAATACATGTAAGTTGTCCATGAAGCTGAAATTCAAGTCTTGCAGAATATGTCTTTGGAATATTGAAAGCAGTTTAAATGTTCGAAGAGGGCCTAACTCTATGCGAGGTAGCCTTGAGAAGTCATCCATCATGATGTAAAAGATAACTTTATAGCCAATCATAAAGTACTTATTGGCAGATTGTATGAACTGTTTCAGGTACTTATCTGCAAACCTACGAAATATGACAAAAAAAGGAAAAACCTTATTTTCCTAAAAATAATCAGGAGAATGCATGCCATTTAAACAAGCTCCCTAATATATGTGTCACTGATCCTAAAGAACTACCAGTAGGTAAGGGTAGAGAAGATGGGTCCATAGCTTCAATTGTATTGGTTAGTGAAAGAGAATGTAGTGAGCTAGAGGACCTGAGAAGAGCTGTAGAGTTTTGGAACACCTATTGTGAAGAAAGGGAAAGAGAGCTAAATGGATATTACTGAAAAGTTTACCAAGTAGTGTTAAGGGCCCAGCCAAGGTTTGAGAAAATAACCGCTGTAGTATTATACAGTACAGCTCTAAATAATGAGCTATTTGGATATGGAAAGTCCATGGGAGCTTATCCACATTTTTCCAAAATAAAAAGGGACAAATATTAGCAGCACCTACTTTCCAGTAGCAAATACAGCCAAGCCTATGGTAATGTTCAGACTTTTGTAATATCTTTCCAGGACCTTTCTATTGTAAGTTCCTTCCCATATGACTGGAGCAAGCCAGGCAGTTGTAGTTATAACATCAGGACGTTTTCTGTTGAACAAACAAAACAGAAATTAAGCAGGTACCACTTTACTATAACAGCAGAAGTTGTTGCCCGACTGGTAATAGCTAACACTTATAGTGTAAAATTACTATGTACCAGGCACTGTACATAAGTGCTTTAAATAACTGATCTATACCTTATAGTGAACTATAAGGTAAGTACTAATATTATCCTTGTTTTTCATATGAAAAAACTTAAGCACAGATTGGTTGAATAAATTGCTTAGTATCACACAACTAGTTGACAGAGTCAGGATTCAAGACCCATCCATTCTGGCTTCACTGTCTATGCTTTAATCATTATGCCATACTGCCTTTTGAGGCCAGGGATTACTTTCTTTGAACTCTTACTGCAGCTTAAATTTAGGTAACCCAGTGTTTCATCATTCCTTTGATTATTGCCTGAAGCAAAAATTTTTGGCACAGTACACCTGTCTCCTTTATGTGTTCCTGTTTTTTCCTCCTCCTCTTTTTTCTTTCTGTCCCTCCTCTTTTCCTAGAAGATCTAGAGTATATCCTTTTCACCTTCTCCCTAATGCTTTGGGCCCATCAGTACAAACTGGAAGAAAAAAGATCAGTTCAAGAGGAGAAAAGGTATTAGATTTGGTTTTAATAATAATAAATGACTGCAGAAGTAGTCAAATTAGTAATAATAAACTAGAGGTAGGACATTAAACTACTAAGGCAAATTAAAACCTTATTCTGGAAGGAATCAAATACAAAGTTAGAAGCCATTTTGCTATTGGTGACCACAAATTTTAATTACAAATCCAAGCCCAGACAGGAGTAGAAATTGGCAACCCTCAATAGTATATTAATAATAGTCATAATAATAATATAATAACAAATCCTTCAAAAGTGCCCCCTTTTACTATTTTAGGAAGTTTTTAATTTACACATTTATTTTTAAACCTTCCCTATACTTAGAATTTGTAGTCATATGCTTCTATTTGACTCACAGTTCTCAAATTCTACCTTAATACTTGCCAGATATATCCTTGTCACACAGATGACACTTACAAATTATGTATGTTATAGATTCAAATTAATATCTGAGATGGTGAAAGGGTTTGAGGATTTTTCCCCTTTGCTCAACGGACCATAATAAATATTTGTTGTCATAATGAAAGAAATACTGGAAGAAAAAATTCAGGAAGAAAAAGAGTCTCTGAAAGCAGAAGGCAATTAAAAACTTGTGTTAAAAATTGTTTAATAAAAGAGGCTAAAACAGAAGAGGAAGAAGTAAGAGAAGAGACTAAGAGACATTTGTTTTGTAATATATATATGAAGCTCTTTACTTGGAAAGTAAATGCTAGCCAGAGGGCATCCTTTGCATAGGAGACTCTCAGTAATCAAATCGACAAGATGATGTGTTCTCTGGATATAAGCCAGATACTTTCTCTTATCTACCATTGTTGCTTGCTTAGTGAGTCTATCTACAAAGTTGCCTCAGCTACAGGGATGGAGATTACGCATATGCTCAATAATGTGCATTTACTAAGACTGAACATAGCCAGGGTTGAGTTCCTAACCTGCCAATAGCAAGGGCCAACTCTGAGCCCACAATATGTTCCCATTATTCAGGGGAAGCAACTAGCCATCTGAGGACTAGTTGTTTATATTAGATTCTATAATGAAGGGTGCAGCTGTTTTTCCTCAGAGAGAAAATTCCATATTCTGGGTACAGATTTGCTTTCCCTGCCTACAAATCTGCCAGCTTTGTCACCTTGCAGATTATCTTATTTATTGCTTTGGTATCACATGTAATTACCTCCAATCAAGGTACTTATTTTATGGTGAAAGTACTGTAGCAACTGGTTCACTTCCACATATTCTCTAGTCATACTGTGTGCCCCACTGTATGCAACTGGCCCGATAGAAAGTGGAATGGCCTTCAGGAGTCTCAATTTCGGTACTAAGTCAGAGATAATACCCTGAATGGTTGAGACACTGTCCTATAGTGTGCCATACATGCTTTGAATCAATGGCCAAAACAAGAATTTCTGTCAAATATAAAATATACAGTCCATAAAATAAGAGTGGCCTTTCTCACTATTATATATAACTCCTCACTTAAGGAATATTTGCTTGCCATTCTTGTAACCATGGGTTCAGTGGGCTTGGAGTTCTTTCAGGGAATGAAGTTCTGGTTCTGTGAAACTGATAGATGGTCATTTGGGATTCCTCATATTACTAAACTAACAGGCAGAAAATGGTGCTATTGTATTAGCTAGAGTGACTGATGCTCATCACCAAGGGATATTAAGTTGCTGTTATATAATGGCGTCAAGGAAGACTGTATACAGAACCCAAGGGATTCCCTGGGGAGCCCCTTGGTTCTTCCATTTCCAGTAGTAATGGTCAATGGGAAATTGTGGCAACTCAATAAGGAAGGGTCACTAAATGACTCAGACTCTTTAAGAATGAGCGTTTAGGTCACCTATTAGATAAGAACTCTGGCCATTGAAGGGGTTAGCAGAGAATAAGAAAACCATGAAATAGTAATTATTAACTACCTCTTATTATTATTATCAACCTCCTGAACAGCCACAGAATTGGGTGGTTTTTTTGTGTTAATTACTTTCTCCCCTTTCTCTGCCACATTATATGAAGAGTACTAGAGATGGATAATGTTACAATTTAGGTCCCAAGTGGGAATATGACTGAATTGACATCATCTCATCATGATAAAGTAGCTGATGAGACTTTGTGTTTCTCTTATTTTGGGAACACATGTTTCTTTATCTAAGTGAAGGTTAAGAAATGATGCTGACAAACTCTTCAATAAACTCACTACCTTCCCTTCTGATGTGGAATATGACTCCTAGGGATGAGCCTCCCTGGCAGGCACAGAGGGATTATTACCAAACATTAAATCAGCGATGCATTTGGAAAAAGACCTTGACCGAAAGGGAGAAATATGAAATAAAATAGAGTTTTTATGGCTAAGAGATTTCAAAGTGAGTTGGAAGGTCATTCTAAAAGTTATGCTTATGCAGGTATTAGGCAGATCTCACAAACTGCCACAGTAAACAAAGCCTCAAACAAAAGTGCTTCCAAGGGCTCTAGGGATGTATGGACATCATAGGCAAGCCACATGACCTCATGAAATCAACAACCCCTTGGCAGGCCCTGTCTGGGAATATATGAAAATCTATTTCCCTAACATAACATAGCTATACTCATTTATAATTCTCTTAATCATGACTCTTCTACTCCTTTATTTTGAACCTATAATTTTCAATGTATCTGTTAAGTATATTTCTCAAAGACTTAAAACCTTCAGATTGTTCCTAAGCTGGTGGATCCCTGAAACCCAACAGATATGCAGCCAACTCCTACTATCCAGTTCTTGGGGCTTTTCCTGGACAACAAACAAAACCATGATGATGGACCAGTCTCACTCCCCAAACAAGGAGTATCTGCAAGCAAAACAATTCCTTTCCTCTGCACCATAATATCTACATCCCTTCTCAGTCTGAAGCAGTCAGAGTGGACATCATCCCAAATCCCTCAAGATTAAAGAATGAACAAAAATAAGGGAGGATTGTAACCACAGACCAAAGCATATTTATTGTTATTGTAGTTATTATTTTGTGTTAATGGAGTAACTTGTAACATTGATATAAAATTAAAAAATAAAATAAAATAAAATAAAGAAATAATGATGAGTAGCAAATGGGATGGGCTGTGCTAGTTATTCTCCATTTACCTTCCCCTGCCCTTTGATGCCTAGGGTGGCCAGAGCTTCCTATAGTTGCAAGTCCCTGGGTGCCTTCATATCTCTTGTTGGGTCTCCTAATCCTGCCCAAATCTCTGCAAACCATCCCTTCAAGTAAAGTCACTTTATCTTGCTTGAGTTGTTTTTCTTATAGTCTGGCAGTTTCAGTATCTAAGAAGGTAAAAAAAAAATACCTAATTTGGCCTAAGCAGATGGTGTTCAACAGGTAACAAAGCGACCTGATCAAGAAGTACAATGTTCACAATAAAAATTTCCAGAAAAAAGGTATGCAGATGAAATACTAAAGCTGCATAGTACTCTAGAGTATCATAGGTGTGATATGTGATATAGAAAGAAGCATAATGATGAGGGAAATAATATATTTGGCCTATTATATCCACATTCTTAACAGAGGGGTAATAGGTATTAAAATGAATTAGAAATTTCAATGCTAGAAGCTAAGATTTGATGAGATGTGATTCATGATAATATGTATGGAAGTGTATAAGTTTTTCAAAAGTATATTTGGAGAAAAAGGGTAGGAGACTTTTCCTGTAAGCCAAAGCTATATTGTGCTATATCTAGATCTATGAAACTGAGTATGAGTCTAAAAGGAAAAAGAAACAGAAGTGACATGTGGAAATAAATCATAAACAGATAGAGAATCATGATAGAAGAGTACTAGAAAATTTCTTTTATCTAAAGTGTATGTTATCCGTGTTTAAAAAAATCTTTAAAGTTTTTTTTACCCACAGACTTAATTTTACATAAACCTGTAAATGTCATTATCACATGCTTTTTTGGTGCAGTCATACTCATTTTTTTCCCTTTTTGTTTAGTTCTTTTTCATACTCCCACTCTATCAGTCTACCATTTCTCCACCTCCTGTCTTCCTGGTTGGGTCCACATTTTAGCAAACTAGTTTGTTCCCTTTAAAATCTAGTTTAAAACCACATCCTTTCTTTTTTCTCAATAATTATATAATCTATAGATAACATATGTACAATATCCACTTATACATATATCCATATACATCTAGACATTTTATCTTGTTTTACAATAATAAGATAATGCACATTTTTCTGCATCTTGCTTTTCTCACTCAAAAACACCTTGTGGAAATCCTTCCAGTTCATCAGGAATAGTTCTTATTTGTTCTTTTTTTTATTAGAGAAATTGTGGGTTTACAGAACAATCATGCATAAAATACAGGATTCCTATATACCACCCTTTTATTAACACCTTGCAGTGGTGTAGAACATTTGTTACAATTGAAGTTAGCACATTTTTATAATTGTACTATTAGCTATAGTCCATAGTTTAACTTAGGGATCACTGTTTGTGAAGTGTACTTTCATGGATTTTTAAAAAATTTTATTATATTACCATATATACGATCTAAATTTCCCCTTTTAATCACATTCAGATTATATATATATATATATATATATATATATATATATATATATCAGTGCTGTTGTTTAAGTTCACAGTGTTGTGCTATCCTCACCACCATCCATTATCAAAGAATTCCATCATTCCAAATAAAGACACTGTACATTTTATTTTATTTTTATATTTATTTTGATTTTTTTCTGAGGTACCAGGGCCGGGGATTGAACATGGGACCTCGTGTGTGGGAAGCTAGTGCTCAACCACTGAGCTACATTGGCTCCCTGAGTTGCTTTGCTTGTTTTTTGTTTTCGTTTTTTTGTTTTGTTTTGAGGCATCCCAACCTGGGAACTCCCATGTGGGAAGCAGGAGCTCAACTGCTTGAGCCATATCCACTCCTTCTGTACATTTTAAGCCTCAACTTCCCATTCCCTATCCCCACTTTGGTAACCTATATTCTAGATTCTGCCTCTATGAGTTTGCTTATTCTAATTGTTTTAAATCAGTGAGATGATGGAATATTTGTCCTTTTTGTGTCAGGCTTATTTTACTCAATATAATGTCTTCAAGGTTCATTCATGTTGTAGCATGCATTGGGACTTCATTCCTTTTTATGGCTGAATAATATTCCATTGTGTGTATATAGCACCTTTTATTTATCCCTTCATTGGTTGATGTACATTTGGGTTGCTTCCATCTTTTAGCAATTGTAAATAATGCCTCTATGGATTTCAGTGTGCAAGTAACTCTTTGAGTCCTTGCTTGCTTTCAATTCTTTTGGGTATATACCTAGTAGTGGGATTGGTGGATCATATGGTAGTTCTATATGGTAGAGAATCTGCCAAACTGGCTTCCACAGCAGATGCACCATTTTACATTGCTACCCAAATGAATGAGTGTTCCTACTTCTCCACATTTTCTGCAACATTTATTTTCCATTTTTTAAAAAAGTGGCCATTCTAATGGGTATGAAATGGTATCTTATAGTAAATATTGGCTTAAATAGCGGGGCTTCTGAGGGTTCTGGAGACATCCAGACACCATAGGCAGGGCAGACAGCTCAGGAGTTTGGCCTCCTCCTAGTGGGCCCTACTTTGGAATTTATGCTCCCCAGTGTGACAGAGTTGGACTCAGTTATGGTTTCCCTACACATGACTCTTCTGCCCCTTCTATCTGAACCTATAGTTAGTCCTAGAGTTGATAGGTATATGTCCAAGAGACTAAAATCTTTGGCCTGTCCATGTTCCAGTTGGGCCCTGAATCTCAGCAGATTTGCAACACCTACTCTCTAGTCCATTGGACTCACCCAGGACAACTAACAAGGAGAATGATGATGAACAATGACCATATCAAGGAACAGAGAGGGTCTGTAACTGCAAGCAAGAGAGTCCCATTTATCTGCCCCATGGGATCTAAGCCCCCTCTCAAGTAGTGGCAGAGTGGGCATCACCATCCCAGAATCCTCAGGATTGGGGAATGAACGATGGACTAGTAGACTTACTGTTATTCTACTATAGACTTATTGTTGTTCTAGCAATGGAAGAACTTTTATCATTGATGTGGAGGCAGTGGCCACTGGAGATTCTGAGGGGAGGGAGAGGGAAAAATAGGTGTAATTTGGGGACATTTTTGGGACTTGGGAATTGTCCTGAATGACACTGCAATGACAGATACAGCCCATTATGTATCTTGTAATAACTTACAAAAATGTGTGGGAGAGAGTGTAAACTACAATGTAAAGTATAATCCACGCTTCGTGGCAATGCTCCAAAATGTGTTCATCAATTATAAAAAATGTACCACACTAATAAGGATGTTGTTAAAGTGGGAAAATGTGGGAAGAGTAGAGAGCGGGGCATATGGGAATCCTCTATATTTTTAATGTAACATTTATGTAATCTAAGTATCTTCTTAAAAAAATAAAAAGTTATATTAAAGGAAAAAAAAAAGGAAATGGTATCTTACTGTAGTTTTTTTTTTTTTTTTTAAGATTTTTTTATTTTTCCTACCCACCTCCTTGTTGTTTGCATTTGCTGTGTCTGCTTGTTGTGTGCTGGTCTTCTTTTCAGGAGACCTCCGATGTGGGAGGGAGGTGCCTAATTGCCTGAGCCACCTCCATTCCCTGCTTTGTTGTGCCTCTCATTATATTTTTCCTTGTCTCTTGTTGCATCATCTTGTGTCAGCTTGCAGCACCTGCCCCTTGCTTCAGCTTGTCTTGCTCGTCTTCTTTGGGAGGCATTGGGAACAGAACCTGGGACCTCCCATGTGGTAGGCGGGAAGCTCAATTGCTTGTCACATCTGCTTCCCTTACTGTAGTTTTGATTTGCATTTCCCTGATGGCTAATGATGTTGAGCATCTTTTCATGTAATTTCTGACCATTTATCTTCTTTGGAGAGATATCTGTTCAAGGCCTTTGATCATTTTATAATTGGACTGTTTTCATTATGTTGTTAAGTTGAAGGATTTCTTTAGATATTCTTGATGTTAAACTTTTATCAGATATATGGTTTCCAAATATTTTCTCCCATTATGTAAGTTGTCATTTTCATGATAAAGTCATTTGAAGCTCAAAAGATTTTTATTTTGGTGATGTCCCATGTTTCTACTTTTTGTTGTTGTTGTTGGTTGTGCTGTGGGTATAAAGTTTAAGAAACACAAGGTCCTGAAGATGCTTCCCTACATTTTCTCCTAGGAGTTTTATAGTTCTGGCTCTTATATTTAGGTATTTGATCCATTTTGAGTTGATTTTTTTATAAGATGAGAGGTAGGGTTATTCATTCTTTTAATGGGTACATAAAATTCCAAGGTGTAGACAGTTTGTTTAGCCATTTCCTTACTGATGGGTTTTCATTTTGTTTCTGAGATTTTGGTCACTATGGAAAAGGATGCAATAATCTTTAATATATCATTTGATTGGTGTTCTTATTTTTATGGGATAGTCCCAAGAGTGGGTTTAAGGATGTATGCATTTTTATTTTTAATAAATATTATCCAATTACTTAAAAAAAAATTTTTTTAGAGCAATTTTAGGTTTCCAGAAAAATGTACAGAAAGTAAAAGCCTGAATTATTTCACATATCCACCAGCATTTTCCTACAGTATAAGTTTATAGTTTTATTGCCAGTTTTATAGGTATAAAATAATAGCTCGTTTTTACATTATTTTACATTTATCTGATTTCTACTGAATTTGAGCTTATTTTCATATGCTTATTAGCTGCCTCAATTTGCTCTACTGTGAGTTCCCTACTTTCGTGTTTTTTTCTCAGCAATTAATAAGAGTTCTTTGTATTTAGATAATTACTCTGTGTTATGCTTTATTTATTTATTTTTATTTTATTTTTTTATTTTTTTTAACCAGGAGGTCCCAGGGATCGAACCCGGGTCCCTCCATATGGGAGACGGACGCCCAACCAGTTGAGCCACATCCGACCCCCTGTGTTATGCTTTAAATACACCAATTTTTATAATCAAATTTTTAGTTTTTTAGTAAGAAATGACCCTACAGAACTGCAATACAGGTCAAACAGTCTTGTCTTTCCTTTTCTTTTAAAGCAAGAAAAAAAAACGTGAGTAATCAGAAAGCACTAGCAGGCATAGTTAATCCAAAAAACTAGCTTCTGAATTCTAAAAGCACTTGCAAAGAAAAACGATTGAGAGGGTGGAGGGGAATGGAAACAATTCCTAATAACTGGAATCCCATGAGTATGTTTCAAGTCTCATGAAGCTATTTTTTGAATTTATCTTTTACATGGTCACTTGTTTTCCTCAAATACTATAGCTTTTCTTTGACTTTTTCTTCAAAATATAAAAAAGTATGAAATATAAACAAGCTCTTGCATGCACACTTAGAAGTGTACAATTTAAGCATTATAGAGCTATCTGCATACTGATAAATCCCATTAAATCTTGGATAATTCAATAATATATAAAATACTGCTCAGAAGGAACTAAAACTCACTTCTTTTTGTTACACATAAGATTCAAATATTCAGTCTAAAGAAAAATACTTTTCTTTAGCTTTCTTCTACATTTGCATGTTGATACACTTATAAAATATTCCTTTATATTATTACTGTCAACTTAGGTTTAAAACTTCAAAACCAGCCATCCAGACAAAACAGGCAATCAGAAAGGTTATCTCTTCCCCACCTCCCTAATCCTGATAACTAGAAGTCAATTTTATGACATGATTCCAAACACTGGATTGTGAAGACAAATGCTAGGTCCAGTTTCTTCATAATCCTTTTATAGCTGTTGGGCAGTTTGATGTAATTATGAATTCCAAAAATAGGTATTGGATCAAGCTTGTAAACTGGTGTGCTAATCTGGGCATGATTAAGTTATGATTAGGGCGTTAACTGGGCCATGTCAGTAGGGCATTGAGCCCCATCCCTTGGTGGGTGGGGGAATCGAAGATAAAAGACACAGCAAAGGACAGTGTTGAAGCAGTTTTGATATTGGAGTTCTGGTGAGGCAGGAGAGAAGGCCCTGGGATAGAGACGAGCCGTTCACCTGAGAGTTCACAGCTGGACTTGTGGAGAGAAGCAAAGCCTAGAGAGCCTCATAGTCTACAGCTGACCTTGTAGAGGAAACAGAGGAGCTGAGCACGGAGAGAAACGCAGCCCCAGGAAGAGAGGAACCCAAGAAGCCTGAACCCTGGCAAACGTTGGCAGCTGTCTTGCTCCAACAGGTGGCAATGGACTTTGGTGAGGGGAGAAACTTATGCTTTATGGCCTGGTAACTGTGGACTTCTACCCCCCAAAAATACCCTTTATAAAGACCAACCGATTTCTGGTATTTTGCATCAGCACCCCTTTGGTTGACTAATATACATTTTTCCCCCAAAAGAATAGCTGCTATTCTTTTTCCTTCTCTCTAGTTTATTTGTATTTATATTTTGTAAAACAGTCTTATATATGCAATATCCCCCATATTCATGTTTTACATGAAGTTGTACTATCTTATACAGTCCCATGTTTCATAATCCCTTTTCGTGTGGCATACTTGCTACAACTTAGGTGTGGAGGCCAGCACCAATCCCCCAAACCAAATTGCATATTGCTACATGTGCTGTGTAATCACTTGTACATCAATAGACTTTGACTTCATCTACTGCCACTCAATTCTTCACTTAATTTCAGTTTGGCACCTATAGTCCTTTTCAAATCTCTTTGCAAGCAACATCCAAAGTCCCTGAATATGTTTGAACCTCCAGAGAGGACAATGTTCTTATAAAGAGGACGTCTGACATCAATAGGATAATTCTGAGTTACTTCATCTACAACTTCTGAGATAGACTGTAAGAAGTCTGGATTAGCAAACTCTGGGTGAAAATATATTTTCGAGATAGCATTGATCCCAGTATACTCCTTAACCCACTTTGACCCATCTGTGTCATACCTGTTAAATTCTTTTACTAAATCTAGGCAGACATAACTATAGCACTCTTTTACTGCCTTAGCTGTTTCCAAGGGGTGCTCTGGAGAGATTACTACTTCTCGGTCTCTCAGCAGTTACTGAATAAAATACATTATATCTCGCCCTGCAGTTGGAATGTGCTTAATACAGCTGCCAATCACATACCCTTCAGCCACAGTAATAACATGAGTGACACCGTCTCCACTGTCTGGTA
The DNA here is from genome assembly GCA_026826555.1 of Tolypeutes matacus. Lineage (NCBI taxonomy): Eukaryota > Metazoa > Chordata > Mammalia > Cingulata > Chlamyphoridae > Tolypeutes > Tolypeutes matacus. The sequence goes on along the minus strand of JAKSZT010017719.1, from coordinate 11,397,290 downwards.
CTGTACCACTCAATGTCGGTTCTCCTATTTGTCTTGAGGTCCAGGATGCAGGTAAGGTACAGACAGCCTGTACAGCAATGTACAAGCCTGGAACCTTGAAGGACTCAAACATTTTTTCAGCAGTATATTCTGTTTTCTGGAGTATTCATGGAAGTTTGGTTAAAGGAAAATAATGGTCTTCAGGTTCTGCCCTTGAGTAGTTAAAAATCACTTGTTCCATAAACCTTTCCATCAAGTCCCAATCTTCAACTAGCCCGTGGTGGATTGACCACATTGTTGTGCATGTAGGTTTTTCTGTTGCTTCATCACGAGTGAAAAAGTCTAGGTCATCAGCACCTTTCATTACCCTCCTCTGAGCTTGATCACCAATTTTAGCTGACTCTGTAATAACGATACAGGAAGGTGTGATAAAATGTGGTTCTGTATTTCCAGCATATCCTAGTTTTGTATACCCTGTGCCACAGTCCACCACACAGGCTGGGAGCCATCCCAACATCTTCCTCCTCGCCTGCTTCGGCCCCTGCTGTCGTCTGCTCCGTGTTGGATGAGCCTGAGATGGGGGCTATCTGAGCATCCACAGCTGGGACCCCTCTCTGTCCTGGGGGGAAACCGGGAAGCAAGAAAGAAAGCTAGAAAGCAACAGGCTCAGCCAGCGGCGACCACTTCTGCAACCCAGGCAAGCAGTCCTCCAAAATGTACCTTTAAAAAATAGCTACTAGGTTTCCAGCCTTAATTTGAAGGATCTCATTGTCATCTAGATTTTACATGTTGTCTAAGAGACTTTTTAACAAGATTTCTATTGTTTAATTTTATACATTTAAATCATTATTCCTGCTGGAGTTAATTTTTGTAAATGGTCTAAAATTGAGGCCTACTTTGTTTTTCAGTTAGATTGCCAATAGTTCCTGAATAATTTATTAAATAATCCATCCTTGCATCACTGATTTTAACTCTTTGTTAAATATCAACTTTCATATATACTGTGATCTAATTCTGGATCACTATACCTCTGATCTATTACATGTTGACTTAATTACATTGGTGTTATAGTACGTTCTGATATTTGGTAAGGCAAAATCCTCTTATCTTCCCTTTCTTCATACTTTTCTCAACTATTCTGGGCATTTATTCTTTCATATAGATTTTAAAATAATTTTAACAATTACGTATCCATTAGGAGATGAATTAGAATGTGGTAGATAGGATTATTTTTCCCAAATTTCTACTCCCATGACACAGAATTAAATATCTATCCCCTCTGTCATGTAACTTTTCATTGCCTCCCAGGACAGTAGGCAGAGTATGCATCCCTTCCCACTGACTTTGGTCTTGCCTGTGCGATTTATTTTGCCTAATGGAATTTTGGAGAACATGATAAGAACAGAGGCTTTAACTATGCTTATGTGGTTTAACTTCCTTTCTTGTACTTCTGCCATTTTCCATGAAAAGAATGTGTTCCAGATAGCTGTTATCCAAGAATGAGAAAATAAGCAGAGCAAATCTGAGCCTAACCTATATTCTGGAGCCAAGCATAGTCAATCTCAGTCAAGCTCAGCAAAGCCACAGATCATCAATGAGTGAGAAAAAATGCTCGTTGTTTTAAGTCTCTGGATTTTGGGGTGGTTTGTCATGAAGCATTATCACACGCAGCAAGTCCTGACTAAAACAAATTAAATTTACATATTACTTTGAGAGAATTGATGTTGTGATATTCAGTTTTTCCATGCAAATACATGGTGTAAATTTCTATTTGCCCAAATGTTGTTTTATGTCTTTTAATAGGATTTTGTGATTTTATTCATGTAAGTCCTATGCTTTTATTATTAATTTTTTACAAAGCATTTTATAGATTCAGTTGCTATTATAAATGATTTTGTTTTCCCATTTTCATTTCAGTCCTAGGTACATTGCTAGAATAGAGAAAGCTATTGGTTTTAAAAATATTTTTCTTGAACCCAGCCACTTACCAAATTCTCTTAATTCTAGTAGCCTGCCTGCCTGCCTCCTTCTCTCCCTCCCTCCCTCCTTCCCTCTTTCCCTCCTTCCCTCCCTCTCTCCTTCCCTATCTTCCTTCCTGTTGATTTTTGGGTTTTTAAAATATATACTGGCAAAATGATACAGTTTAATCTTTTATTTTCTATTGGCTATGGCATTTGTTTAAATTTCTTATTCATTTCCTATAATGTCCAGGAAGAGTAAAATAATACTAATGATAGTGAAATCCTTATTTAGCTCCTAATTTAAATTAAAATGGTTTTGTTAGGAAATTTGCTTTTGGCTTTTGGTACATAGGCTTTATTATACTTAAATAGTGTCTCCCTATTCTGTTTTACTTAGAATTTTATTAGGAATAGCTACTGGATTTTATTAAATTCTTTGAAGTGTTTATTGATGTGTATTTTCTTTAATATACATATATGATGGAATATATTGAAAGATTTACTGATGTTTAGTTATTTTTGCATTCTTGCTATAAATCCTTCTTGTTCATATTATTTTTTGATATATTGCAAGTTTCCACGTGCTATTATTTTATTTAGAATTTTTACATCTATATTCATGAATGATATCGATCTATAGTTCTTTTCATCTTTTCTATCTGAATTTTTAGTGGTTGCAAGATTGTATGGTTTCTTTTCAACTGCATCCAGACACCTAAGTGTAGCAGCTGAGAAAGCAGACAGTAACATTGATCCAGAATTGATTTTTTTTTTTAGAGAATGAGGCAGCCAGGGCATGAGAATCCAGGAATCTGGATGAGAGACTAGTTTAGATAATCAGCTTTGGATCCCAGACTAGAGAAGAAAGGGTATACAGGAATCAATGCTGGTTTAGCCAGATCCATGGAATGAAATGTAGACTATTATTAAACTTATGATTTGTAAGGGCTTAGAAAATAAAAGTAGTGGATTCTTAGAACTCATAGGGATTTATCAAGAACATGTTATGTGAGTTTAATATTTCTCATTTTGAAAACATGGAGAGCATTTTAAAGGATTTAATCTAGTTTGTATTCAACACATGACATGCTTTCTAAATGCTTCACCATCCTAGTTCTTTTCTGCTTAACATAATGTAGTTTCTTAATATCTCCTTGAAAACAGCCTAGAACTGAATAATGCACCAAATGTAAGCTAATAATACCTAAACAGGATGAGACTTACCTTTTTTGCCCTGTTCTATGCATCTGCCAATGCAGCATAAGAGAACATACATTTTTCAGGGAGCTACCTTGTTAATTTAAGGAGTCAAATAGAATCTCCCGACTTTTTCCCCACACCAATAGTTATTGAGATGCCAAAGTCATTTCATCTTCATAAAATCATCTTTTATTTAAGACAAATAATCAGCCAAACCTTAATTTTATAGATTATGGAAATAGAAATTTTTACATATAATTTCAGAGGTGAAATACCTATGATATTCATTAGGTTTAGTTTAATAAAGAACCAACAATGAGTTTCTTCCCTCATATCTGAAGAGGATATTTGATTTCTTCTCCAAATACATCTCTGAAACTATAAGCCAATATGATGCTTAATAATAAAACAAAAAAATTCTAATATGCTTGTAACCATCACTATTACACTGTTTTGAGAGCTCTAGTCTATGCAATTAGAAGGGTTCATGCATTCATTTAGTCTGCAACTACTGAGCCTCTATTATATGTAGGTACATTATAGTGAGGAGAAATAGACAACTGATGACTAAACAAGCAAATATATAGTATGTCTGATGTTGATGAGTCCAATGGAGAAAAATAAAGCTATGTAAGGGAGATAGAGAATATGGGGAATGCCATTTATAGGGATGGTTGGGGAAGGCTTGGCTGTTAAAGTAATATTTCAGTGCAGTCTTGAGGGAACATTAACTGTGTGGCTATGAGGAGCACAGCCCTGAGACGAGAGCCTGCTTGCTGCATCTGAGGAGCACCAAGGATGCCATTATAACTGGCGTGGAGTAAGGGAGATAATAGTTGAAGATGAGATCAGAGATAGATGGAGGGGGGGATTTAACTATTATGATTTTTTTTCCCACATTTTAAACTCTTTGAACTTTGAAAGGCATCTAATAAGAGTAAGGGTTTTTAACCTTTTTTTGTGCCATGGGCTCATTTGGTAGTTCAATAAAGCCTATGTCACCTCAAGAATAACGTTTTTAAATATATAAAGCAAAATTCATATTGTTATAAAAGAAACCAATTATATTTAAATAATTATTAAAATATTAAAAATTTTTGTGATAATAGTAATTATGTACCTCTTCACTATCACATTAAATAATAAAATCTAACAGTGGGTCTAATAAACGACTGTAATTTGGAAGTAGTCATGAAAGTAACATATTTCAAGATACCTGCAACAAAACTGATGTGTTATTGAAAACATCTGAGATATTGAAAACATCAGTGGCAAAGTAACTGATACTGCTAATTTTACTCTGGTTGTTACCTACATTCATAACTGAAGGAAGTGCTAAATTTCAATTAGTGAAAAGAAAGATATAATTTCTTTCCATCAAAATTCATGAACCACCTGAATTGTAACCACAGATAGGGGTGGCATGTCTGATCAGTGGGAAAACAAGGGACAGACCTGAGAAAAAAAGTTATCAAAATAGAAAAAAGCTAAATTTGGATTCCTGCCTAAAATCAAACATAAGTATATAATTCCAGATAAATTAAGGATTTATATTAAACTTTAAAACACTTTTTAGTAAATATAAATGAACATAATTTAGAGTTTGAGGTAGGAAAAGACTTCTACTTAAGCAAGATCTAGCAATTTTGAGTATAAAAGAAAAGATTAATAAAATTGATATATTAATATAAAGATATTTTGTTAATCAAAAGATGCCTTAAAGAACGGAGGATAAGTTACAAATTGTGAGAAGACATTTATGATATACAAAACTGACAAAGGTTAGTATTCAGAATATATTCTATAAATCAACAGCACAAATAACTCAACAGAAATGGGCAAAATATATGAACACATTTCATGAAGAAGCAGCACATATGGTCAATAAACATATGAAGAAATATTCCACTTCCTTAGTAATTAAAGAAATTCAAAAGACCACAAAGAGATAATTTGTCTGTTCATTCTATTGGCAATGCCAAGTGTCAGAGGATCTATTCTATTTTACTGGTTATAATTTAAATTGGAATTTCCACTTTGAAAAATAATTTTGGTACTATCTTATAGATTGAACATTCACACACCCTACCACCCACTGACTCCAGTTTTACCTAAGGTGACATGTATAAGAATATTTATAGCAGCACAATTCATAATAGCAAAAACCTAGAAACAATTTGAGTATCCATTAATAGAGCAGTTATTATGCAGCCATCAAAATGAATTAGAGTGATATACAAATTTTGGATGATCTTAAAGGTAAAAACAAGTCCCAGAAAATTATATACAGTATGATATCTTCTTTATAAAATTATAAAATGACTAACATTTAAAAATAGATTTTTTCCCCCAGAATATATATAGATGAGATAAAATTATATGAAAAAGAAAGCAAGGAGATGATGAATCAAGGTTCAGGATCACGGTTGTTGCAGGAGGTAGGAGGAGCAGACAGAGTGGGGTATTGGAAAGACACAAAGCTAGATGTTGAAGTTGTTGAAGATTGCAATTTTTGTCTCATTAAAAATAAATGCAAACAAATAATATACATAAGTTTTGTGTGAACCAATGATGAGAGTGAGTCATGAACAAATAATTATTATTAATTTAATTCTGTGGACCTGAGGTTCATTAAAAATATAAATATAGAAAAGGAATTCATGTGAGATGATATACAAATATAAACATATAAAATAGATGCTCAAACTTAATAATAGTTACAAAAATGCAATTGATGTGAGGTATTTTAACTAACAATTTTGCCAATAATTTACTAAAGTAAAACCAAATAAATAAAATAACATAAATATTACTAAACTTTATCCACTATAGATGAGAAAATAAAATGATGAAATTATTAAAGGACAATTTAGCAACCTGAATCAAAATTTAAAATATCTACATCTTTTAACTAATGACTCCAGGCTAGGAATTTATCCTACAGATAAATTTACCTGGCATTGTACAAATATATATGTACAAGGGTATTCATTGAAACATTATTTGCAATAATCCTCAAACTAAAAAATACAGAACCAATAGGAAATTGGTTAAATAAATTATGGTATACAACCATTAAAATAGAATATTATGTAGCCATTAAAAAGAATGCGATTCTCTCCTGACCGTTAATGCCAAAATTAAGAGGAGTCATTAATAGTATTTCAGGGTTGCTTCCAAAGAGATTCTTTATTTCTAATAAAATCAGGAATGTTAAACCAGAAAGATTGTGGCAGCTTTCTCAATACCACCCTAGTTATCTAATTCTTGATAAATAGATCTTAGGTTTGTATATAAAACCTTAAAATATAAATTCCAACTCGTGGAACTCTCCCAGGATAGCTACAATTTAGTGATGGAAAAAAACTCTTTCAAATTGAGTTATTATAATTAATTTGTGAGCAGATTTTTTTTGCTCTTACTTAGGATTAAACCAGTCAGAGAGCTGAGGTTCTTCTACTTGATGATTCCTGGGTACAAAGAGAAAATCAAGTTATTAAGAGTAATACATTCATTCAACAAATATTTTTTGAGTCTCTATACATGATATGCACTGTTTGGTGCTAGTTCTAAAACTATGAACATTTAGATCTAGGTCCTGCCGTCAGGATGCTTATAGCCTAGAAGAAAAGACAATATTAAATAGACAATTATAGTCCAGAGTGATAAGTTCTAATAGGGAAAAAGAGCTCTAAGACAGCATGTAAGTGGGTCATCCAATCTAAATTTTCAGTCAACAGAAACCACTTGGATAAGAAATAGGTGAACTGTGTCTAGAAGGATACGGACTTGTCTAGGAAAATGTATGAGGTGAAGAGGTAATGATCAAAGGCATGAAGGCAAAAAAGAGTGTGGTTCTTGGGAGGAATATATTTTAAAAAATTAACAGAGCAGACAAAAGAATTCAGACAAAAATGCAGATTCAATCAATTCATTTATCACACATTAATGGCTTACTATGTAATAGGTACTTTGTTATGAATTGAAATAAAGAGGTTGGGTTAGGGGTCCATGTGTTTACCTTGATTTTCATTTAAATACAGAAACCACCTAAGGTTTCGTTTTACTTTTAAGTTAATTATTCAGTTAAGAAGGTTATTAGGCACTTTTCGTTTTATAAACCTGGGATATTTTGCAATGTAAGAATAAAGTTAAGCAATTTATGCTTCTGGAAAGATGGAGTAGTATCTATTTCTCCTGCTAAGTAGAGCAAAAAATTCTATACAATATATATAAAATATCAATTAAAATTTATATATATATAAAACAAACATAAGAAAACTTTGAAAGATGGAGAGAAGAAGGCAAACAAGTTAGGGACCTCAGGACCCAAGGAAAAAATGGTGGTGAATTCCCTGGGTTTTCTTTCTTCTACATATATACCAGATTGGGTACTGGAAAAGCCATCAACCCAGAAATGCCAACGGGCACAGACCAAAAAAAAGCCCTTAGGAAGTCCTGCTTTTTCTAACTAAAGCACCAAGAAACGGGAAGCCTAACAAGATGGAAAACTTTTAGACACTAACTGCTCTACTCCACAGAATACTGCAGAAAAACTGGCCCCACCTTCATTTCCTCCAGCAGAGGCCAAATGGAGAGTCAAGACTTGTACTCTAGGTGTCTTTCCTCACTGGTGTATAGAATCACAACTTTCACTAATGCTCACAATTGAGGCTATCTTCCTGCAGTATCAGTAATAATCACATAGGCACCTAAACTCCCATCCCCACTCATTCATAACAAGGAACCCCTACCCCTCAGGGTATCAATGGAGGCAGAGTGGCAAACCTGGAATTTCACCCCTAATTGATATTCATATCATCAGAGTCCTAGAAGGAGAGAAGAAAGTGGGTGGGACTGAAAAGAATTAAAAGAAATAATGGTTCCCCAAATTACTGGCAGCAGACATAAACAGAAAGTTTCAAGAAGCTGAATGAACCCCAAACAGGATAAACCAAAGAAGTTCATGTAAAGACACATATGAGGGAGTGGATGTAGCTCAAGTGGTTGAGTGTCTGCTTCCCATGTACAGGGTCCTGGGTTTGATCCCCAATACCTCCTAAAAACAAACAAACAAACAAACAAACAAACAAACAAATGAAAAGAAAACAACTCTCTCATTGGGGAATGGATGTAACTCAGTGGTTGAACACCTGCTTCCCATGTACAAGGTCCTGGGTCAATCCCTGGTACTTTCTAAGAAAAAAAAAAAAAGACACGCATGATAATCAAACTTCTGAAAACTAAAGATGAAAACATTTTGAAAGCCACCAAAGAAATGATTCATCACCTATAGGAGTAAAACAATACAAATGGCAGTTGAATTTCTCTTCAGAAATCGTGGAGGCCAAAAGGAAGTGGAACAATATTTTTCTTTCAGGTGCTAAAAGAAAAAAACTGTCAATGCAGAATTCTATAACCAGTGAAAATATCTTTCAGGAATGAAGGGAACACGAGATATTTTCAGGTGAAGGAAAACTAAGACTTTGTCACCACCACACCTACTCTAAAAGAATGATTAAGGTAGTTCTTGAAATGGAAAGGAAATGATAATAGAAGGAATCTTGGAACATCAGGATAAAAGAAAGCACAATGGAAAGAGCAAATATATGAGCAAACACAATAGACTTTTCTTCTCTTTTTGAGTTTTCAAAATTATGCTTGATTACTGAAGAAAAATTACAATATTATCTAATGTGGTTCTCCATGTATGTAGAGGAAATATTTAAGACAGTTATAAAGGAGATAGAGTAAAGGGATGTAGAGTGAGGTAAAGTTTCTATACTTAAACTAGTAGAATGTCAACACCAGCAGCTGTGATAAGTTATGTATATATAATGTAACACTTAGATAAACTACTAAAAGAGCTATACAAAAAGATAAACTCAAACACACTATAGTTAAATCAAAATGAAATTCTAAAAAATGTTGAAACTACCCACAGGACAGAAGTTAAAAGAAAACAGAGACATGAAGAACATAAAGAACAAGAAGAAAACAAACAAACAAAAAATAAAATGTTAGAATTAAACTTTATTATATCAATAATTACATTAATATAAATGTTCTAAACACACCAATTAAAAGACAGATTGGCAAAGTGAGTAAAAACATGACAACTGTATGCTGTCTATAAGAAACTCACTAAATAAAATTATATAGGTAGATTGAAAGTAAAATGATGGAAAATCTATAACATGCAAACATTACTCAAAGGAAAGTAGAAGTGGCTACATTAATAAAGGTAAAGTAGACTTCAGAGCAAAGAAAATTACTGAGGAAAAAGGGGAGATTCACAATGATAAGAGTCAATCCACCAAGAAGACACAGCAATCTTCAACATATATGCAACAAACAACAAAGTGGTAAAATATTTGAAGAAAAAGTGATAGACATAAATGTAGAAATAGGGAAATCTATAATGATATTTGGAGATTTCAACACCCCTCCCTCAGCAATTGATAGAATAACAAGACAGCAAATCAGTGATGATATAGAAGAACTCAGCAACACTATCAAACAAGAGATTGTGATCTCCATTTATAGAAATTCCACCCATCTAAAACAAAATACACAAAGTTTTTAAATGTATATGAACAAAAGCCAAGACTGACCATATCCTGGGCCATACAACAGACCTCAACAAATTTAAAAGAATTGAAATCATACAGAGTGTGCTCTCTGACCACAATGGAATTAACTAGAAATGACTAACAGAAAGATATTGAAATTATTGGAACCTAAACAACACTCTTCTACATAATCTACATTTCCAAGTTTAATTACAAAGAAAAAAAATGCATTGAAATTAATGAAAATGAAAGTACAATATATCAAAATTTATATGATGCAGCTAAGGCTGCCCTGAGAAGGAAATTTATAGGATCAAATGTTTACATTAGAAAAGAGGAAAAGTCTCAAATTAATAATCTAAGCTCCCACCTCACAAAACTTGAAGAGCATAAACTCAAAGCAAGCAGAAGGAAAGAAATAATAAATATAAGATCAGAAATCAATGAAATTGAAAACAGAAAAAAAATAGAGATCAATGAAACAAAGAGCTGGTTCTCTGAAGAGAGCAATAAAATTGACAATCCTCTAGCATGACAGACAAAGAAAAAAAGAGAGGACATGAATTACCAATATCAGGAATGAAACAGGAAGTATTACAGACCCTACAGACATCAAAAGTATAATAAGGGAATACTATGAACAACTTCATCCACATAAATTTGACAGTTTAGATGAACCATGAAAATGGTTCTTAGATTTCAATGCACAGTGTAAAACTATAAAACTTTCAGAGACTTCCAGAAAGACGGCAGATAGAAAGACATGGGACTCTCTTCTCTCCCAGAAAAATAGCCAGAGGAGAGGCAGAAATGGCCTGGAAAAAAATCTTCTAAGGTTTGGGACACCAGGGGAAGGCTGGAAACTGCCTAGAAGAGAGAGGGGCAAAGGAAAAGAATCCCAATGGCAAAACTGTGAGTTAAAAACCACAGCTGTTGGGGAGTGGGTGTAGCTCAAGTGGTTGAGTGCCTGCTACCCTTGGTGGGCGGGGACTCACAGAGAAACCGTATCAGCAGAGAAGGGAGGTTGGAGTTTTGAGCTGGATCCCTGGGAAGTAAACACACAGAAGAAGAACACAGAGAAGCAGATATGTGAGGAAACAGATGACTCCATTAGACACGGCAGAGGCCCCGGGAAGAGAGATGAGCCGTTTGCCTGATAGTTTGCAGCTGCAGAGACCAGAGCCCTGAGCAGCTGAGTCTGGAGAGAAATGAGTCCCGGGAGAGATATGAGACTTATCCCAGCCTACTGCTGATATTGGAAGAAGCTGGGACCACAGAGCCTTCAGAGGAAGAGGGAGGCTGAACCCTTGCTGATGCCGGCAGCCATCTTGCTCCAACACGTGGCAACAGCTTTCGTGAGGAAGTAACTTATGCTTTATGGCCCGGTAACTGTAAGCTTCTGCCCCAGATAAATACCCTTTATAAAAGCCAACATATTTCTGGTATTTTGCATCAGCACCCTTTTGGCTGACATGGCCCATCAGTTGCATTCCTAGGCATTCATCCCAGGGAAATGAAAACTGATGCCCACAGAAAATCTTTACATGATTGCTCCTAGCAGCTTTATTTGTATTAGCCCCAAACTGGAAACAACCAAAATGTCCCTGAATGGCTGTGTGTCTAAACAAACTTTGGTACATCCGTTCTGTGAAATACTACACAACAATGAAAATGAATGAACTATTGATACCTGTAACAACCTGATTAGATCTCAAGGACATTATGCTGAGTGAAAATATCTCATTACTGTATGATTCCTAAATAACATTCTTGAAATGACAAAATGATAGAATTGTAAAATAAATTAGTGGTATCAGGGTTTAGGGAGCATGGGATGAATGTGTATATAAATGGTAGCACTGGGGAGATCTTTGTGGTGATAAAACAGTGCTATATTTTGATTACTGTGGTAGTGCATGGATCTACACATGTGATAAAATAAAAAACTATACATATACATTATGCCAATGTCAATTTCCTGATTTTGATATTACACTATAATTATGTAAGTTTTAATACTAGGGAAATGGGTTAAAGGTACACAGGACGTCTTTGTACTGTCTTTGCAACTTGTGAATCTATAATTATTTCAACATAAAATGTTAAAAAAAATAACTCCGAGTGCCTCTCTTTCTGACATTTTCGTAAGTGTCTTCAGCCAAAGACATTTAATTATGAGATTTCCCAGAATAGGTGCTCTTTCAAAGTCCAAATTGTTCATGCCTAACTTCATTAAAAATATACAGTGACAAAAGAACTTTAAAAAAAGTCACTGTACCTTTTGAGGGTTGGTTTTACTAATTTCTGGGGTCCTACACAATGGTCAATAGTAGAAAACATGGTTGGCTAAAGAAGGTTATTATAATCTAAAGAAAAACATCATCCCGGACAGATAAATTTAAACCATAGCAAATGTCAAAAACTATCCTGTGTAAGCAGGTGAATGTGTTAAGTGAGCAAAATTTTGGAGATGTACACACACAAATATACATTCTCATATATATGTATATATGCATGTGCATAATCTGAACAGATACCTAAGAAGCTAATCAATGGTTGTCTCTAGGGAATTTAGTTTTTAGTTTTCAGTTCTTTCTGCCCAGTCACCATTAGAACCCATTTGATTCCAGCCAGTTTTGCCTTTAATGCAGTTTGTAGAGTATGTATAGAACAAAGATTCTTACCAGCAGAGAGATATGTTCTGTAGGTTTTTCTTTATTCTTTAGGTAAATGAAAAAAAAAAAAAAATTAGTTTTAAATTTGAACAAAGGCCTATTGCAATTAGAATAACAAAAATTCTAGAATTCAGATCCATCCATCCATCCATCCATCTATCCATCCATCCATTCATCCATTCATTCATGTGTTAGTCAAATAATGCTTAAGAACCTACTATATGCCAAGCATTATACTACAGTTCTAGTATACATGACAACATCCATGCCCACAATCAACTTATGGACTATTGTTTCTTTTTTGTCTAAGAGAGCTCATTATTGTCTTCAAATAAGCAATATTAATGCTGTTATGACTGGCCATAAGTCCTATCCATTAAGGTACACCTCCACAGTAGGGCAATATCATGCAGAACATGATGCCAATGCAATGGGGTTGATTTTTTTTTTTTTTTTTTTTTACCGGGAGGTCCCGGGGATCAAACCCGGGTCCCTCCATATGGGAGACGGACGCCCAACCAGTTGAGCCACATCTGACCCAGGGTTGATTTTTAAAGACATTAGCTCCCACAGTATAGTTGCCTTTCCAAATAGCATTCAGTAACACTGCATTCTTACAAAGAATATCATAAGGAGAACAGCCTGGAGTAGGTAAGAAATTTGAATTTTTCTATATGAGAGAATTTTAGCAGGGTAACCAAATTTGTACCCTAGAACACTTTATTGTTTATCTTCTCTACCTAGAATATAAAGCTCCCTAAAGACAGTGACTTTGTTTTAGTTTTTACTGTTTCTCCAGCACCTAGTATAGGGCCTGACACTGAGAAAGTGCTCAATACATATTAGTTGAATGTTGAAAAGAATGAAAAGGGTTAATATATTTATACTTTGCTTTGTTCTTTGTTTTGTTCTCCACAGAGGAGGTAATTTCTGATTAATTTAGGCAGTGTTATTAATATCCTTTGGACAAAACTCACTGTTCATTAAAGAGAATGGTTCATTAATATTTTCTATTTACCTGAAATAATGCTCAGTTGACATCAGTGATAACAAAAATAAAACCAAAAGCAGCATTTTAATTTTAGAATTCATTCTCTCCTAGGGAAAGAGGGAAAAATCGGAAAGTAAAAACTACATTCTTGCCATTTTCTAACAATGAATTAATTTATAGACATTTGAATACCAGGCAGTCCACTTCTAGAATGCTCAGCCTTTGGAAAAGGTGGATTTGAATCAGGCAAACCTTCTGTTCTGTTTGAAGTGCCTTGAAAATCTCCCTTAGGATGCTGACTGATTCTTTTCAGATTAGGTGCAAAGTGTCTGTGACCTTCCTTTTGTAGTCCTTTATCAAAGTCCACCCTGATTGCCTAAAAGAAATTCAATAGAACTCATATTCTGTGTATTTCATTTGTCCTTCTGTGAAAATAGAATGAGGTCATTATGAAGATGTCTTCATGCACTGCAGTATATTCTGCCTTCAAAATTGATTTTTATACAGTTTTTATTCATGATAGTAAGACTGGCAATTTATTCAAAGACTATAGGACTAGTAGCCTAAAATTGTATGAGCTATCTCAAAGATAGATACTTGTAAATTGTGATTAAAAGTCTAAATTAAAGACATTAAGCTCTAAAATTGAATGATGCATTGAGCTTGTGTTAAGAGGTATTAGATAGGATTTCAGCTTACAAGCTTAAACTGGTTTTCTGTAGGGATCATCTAAGAACAGGTCCTGCCATTGGGTTTGGGTTGCATTAAAATGGAGATCTCTGATATTTAATTTTTGAACACTTATTTAATGAGTAAGGTGCTTTAGATCTGCCCTGATTTGTTAGGCAACCATTAGCCATGTATGGCTATTGAGCCCTTGAACTGTTGCTAGTTTGAACAGTGGATTTTGAAGATTTAGGATGGAAAAACAGTAAGGTAACACATTAATAATTTTTTGCTTTTTATATTGATTACATGATGAAATAAAAATGTTGATATACTGTTTTAAATCAAATATATTATTAAAATTAATTCCATCCATTTCCTTTTTTTCGACCATTTTGAAAGGTGGCTGTTAGAATATTTAGTTATAAATGTGGATTGCACTGTATTTCTATTGGACAGTTTTTCTATAGATAGTGCCATACTGGGCAGTGTGAAATGAACAACTTTTAAATTCAGGAACATTATCCAGATTATTTCTGAGTGACATTATTCTTATAGGCTAGTAATATATTGATGAGTTACTTATTCTGTACAATATAATTTTAAGACCAAAGTTTGGACATGATCCCTACCTATTATTTTACCATGATCATGTAAACTTTTACCCTGTCCCTTCTTAAAAGTCACTTTACCTTTGGTTATGGTGATGTAAAGAGATATCAAAGAAATCCTAGGAGGACAGACATTTTCTAAGCATTGTATCTTTGTGTCTTTGTAAAACGAAGACAAAAACAAACAAACAAACAAAACTCTGAATCAGAGATTGTATACTACTCTCCTGGTATTTGAATCTTCTGTTAATGGTGATGTCATCAGACTCTTGATGATGAAAACATTAGAAAGTCATTGTCATAATGATACCTTTTGGTAGCAGATTCTTCTCATTGCCACCAGATGACAGAACTTTGTCCCATTTGAAAAATTAAAGTGCTTTAAAAAAATTCCTCTGATTTTAGTTTCCTGTTTTATACTTAACACACACACACACACACACACTTTTTTTTTTTTTTAAGATACTTAGATTACCTAAATGTTACATAAAAAATATAGGGATTCCCATATGTACTGCCCCCTACCCCTCCCACATTTTCCCATATTAACAACATCCTTCATTAGTGTGGTACATTTGTTACAATTGATGAACACATTTTGGAGCATTGCCACTAAGCATGGATTATAGTTTACATTGTAGTTTACACTCTCTCCTGCACAATTTTTTAAGTTATGACAAGATATATAATGGCCCGTGTCTGTCGTTGCAATGTCGTTCAGGACAATTCCCAAGTCCTGAAAATGCCCCCAAATTATACCTGTTTTTCCCTCTCCCTGCTCTAAGAACCACTACTGGCCACTGCCTCCACATCAGTGATAAAACCTTCTTAATGACTGATTTTTACTTTTGGAGTATAGCTTACTGATTTTACTTTCAGAAATATTTGACTCCAGCCAGTGTGTGTGTGTGTGACTGTGTATATATTTCAGAGAAAAAGCATGTCCTTTTCTTTCTTCATCTTCTTTTAGGCATTGTCCAGTTATCCCAAGTAGAGATAAATCTTTATCTTTTCTTAGACTATTTTTAATTATTTATTTTTCTGTTTATAGAAATAACACATTTCCATGTCATAAAATTTGTCAAGTGCATAAAAATACAAGGAAGAATGTGATAAACACATGTAATCCCACTATCCTGAGATAGCCACTTTTAAATTGGGATTATAACATGCATCTTTATTTTGCCATTCCATTTAAAATAAATTCATTTATACACACACACACACACACACACATATATATATAATTCCAACAGTAATATAACAGTTTTAGTTTCCTAGGATGCTCAAGCAAATGCCATGAAATGGGTCAGTTTAAAAAATGATGTAGGCCATTTTAAATCAGCACACACCACTCAGAACTGAGTGGGAGAGAGTGTGGTCTACAGTGTGAACTGCGGTCTATGGTTGGTGGCAAGGCTCCAGGATGTGTAAGTTCATTGAGGGTGGTGGGCCACACTGTGGGAGATGTTTGTGTGGGATGTGGTGGGAGGTGTGGGAGGTGGGCAACATGGGAATCCCAGTGGGTTCCGTGTAATATTTTGGGTAATCTAAGCACCTCTTAAAATATATGTGTATATATATATATATATAACATTTTTGTAAGCAAATACACATATA
>JAKSZT010017719.1:11305332-11380915 GCA_026826555.1 Tolypeutes matacus | reverse complement strand
CCCGCCTTCACCAGGATGCCCCGGGAACCGAACCCGGGGCCTCCCATATGGTAAACGGGAGCCCTACTGATTGAGCCACAGCCGCCTCCCAAACGGACGTGGCTCAAGAGGTTCGGCGTCCGTCTACCATATGGAGAAACCAGGGTTCGATCCCCGGTACCTCCCGGTAAAAAAAAAAAAAAAAAAAAAAAAAAGAAGAAGATAGAAGATCAGCCTGAGGCAAATGTGAAGTACAGTTTCCTCTATGCATATATATTTATATATCATTTTGCAAATGTTTGTATGTATTGTGAGAATTTTGATTTTTACCCATAATAAAAAAAAAAATGAGAATTTATTTGCTCATGGTTTTGAGGCTAAAAGAAAGTCCAAATCAAGGTGTCGAGGTGGTGTTTTATCCCTGAAGACTGGTGTTCTGAGCTGGCTGCCTGAGATTCTTGGCCCTTAGCTTGTCACATGGCAATACACAAGGTGGCCTCTCCTAATGTCTACTCTTCCAGGCTTAGCTGGTTTCAGCTTCTTACTTCATTCCACTTATGAAGGGCTCCAGTAATAGAATTAAGACCAATCCTGATTGAGGTGGGCCACACCTTTTTAACTGAAGTAACCTCATTAAAAGGTCCTACTTATAAGGAGTTCACATCCACAGGAATGGATTCAATTTAAGAACATGTTTTTTAGGAGATATGTACAGCTTCCAACCACCACAATAATGCACAGTAAGTCTTCTTCAACCCTAGCACCTGACTCTTCCTATAACCTCATCCCCGGACACTGTTAACAGTTCCTTGAGTTTTATTCCATAACTATTCTGTCTTTAGAGACATACATGTTTTTTTTTTTTCTTTTCTTTTCTTTTGAAAGATGCTTTAGATTACATAAATGTTACATTGAAAATGTAGAGGGATTCCATATACCCCATCCCCTCCCATTCCCTCAAGTTTCCCCATTAACATCTTTCATTAGTGTGGTAAATTTGTTGTAATTGATGAGCACATATTGAATCATTGCTACTAACCAAAGTGCATTATAGTTTACACTTTGCACTGCACAATTTTATAGGTTTTGATGAAATGTCTCATGGCCTGTATCCATCATTGCAATGTCATTCAGGACAATTACAATGTCCCAAAAATGCCCTATGTTATACTTATTCTTCTGTCTCCTTCCCCTCAGAACCTCTGGTGGCTACTGCCTTTATATCAATGTTACAAGTTTTCCCATTGCTAGAATAATAAGTCTACTTTAGTCCATAGTTGCATTCCCCCTTATGTTTATTCATTCCTCAGTGTTGAGGATTTTGGGATGGGGATGCCCACTCTGTTGCCAAGTGAGAGGGGGCTTAGATCCCATGGGGCAGATGGATGGAACTGTCTTGCTTGCAGTTGTAGATACTCTTTTTTTGGGGGATGGGCATTGTCCTTCATCATCCTTTTGTTAGTTGTCTTGGGCGAGTTCAATGAACTAGGGAGTAGGTGTTGCAACTTTGCTGAGATTCAGGGCTCAACCAGCATATGAACAGCAGAGACATACATGTTTTTATATATACAGTTCCCCTTTTCACATGAATAGAAGCATACTAAATACAGTCTTCAGTATTTTGAATTTCTTACTCCTCAGTATATTTTAAAGATCACTCTATAAAATCTCATATAAATCCTTATTTTTTTCTACAGGTGAACTGTTTTTCATTATATGACTATATCATAATTTATATTTAACCAGTTTTCTGTTGTCAGGCATTTTGGTCATTTACTGTCTTTATTATTTAGAAAATGCCACAATGAAAATCCTTGAACATGTTCTATGTGCCCACATTGAAAATAATATTGCAGGATAAATTCCTAGAAATGTAATTGCTGGGACAAAGGTTATGCCTATTTACAATTTAAGTTAATATGGTTAAGTTGCATTCCACAGAGTTTGTACCAATTTAACTCTCAGCACCAGAGGATGGAAGTGTTTCTGTTTCCTTACATCATCAATGTATGTGTTGTTAAAATTTTTAGTATTTGACAATATGACAGGTGAGAAATGGTTTCTCAGTATACTTTGATATTTATTTTATTATGACTGATGTTGAGCATCTTTTTACATGTTTGAGATCCATTGTATTTCTTCTTAGTGACTTGTTCATAGCTTTTATTATTTTCTATTAGGTCTCTTCTTTTTACATTTTAAAAGGCCTTTCATTTTAAGAAAATTTATACTTTGTCATATGTGTTGCAAATGGTTTTCCCAAGTTATTGGGTTTCTTTTTCTACTTTGCTCATGATAATTTTTACGATGCAGAAAATTTTAACTTTTATGTAGTCATATTTACAGCATTTTAATCATGATTTTCATTTAATTCCTCTATAAGAAAGGTTTCAAAATAATGTTCAACTTTGCCTATCTTCCTTTAGCACCTTTGAGGTTTGTTTTTATACATTAACATTTTAGATTTATCTGGAATTTATTTTCATGTAAGTAGGAGGTAGGGCTTTTTTATTTTTTATTTTTTCACACATAGCTGTCCAGTTATCTTATCCTTTTTATTGACTAACTTAGTCTCCTATCGAAATGTCCCTAATAATAATTTAATTTCTTGTGTATTATAGGGACTATTTCTCATATCTACTTCTGTTCTATTGACTTGTCTATCTTTATCTACTATATCAAATCATTTTAATTTTAGGAAAATTTACATTACATTTTAATATCTGGTAGAGATGCCACCCTCATGTATATTTTCCTAGAAAATCATCCAGGTCTTCCAGGTTCACAGGGGTTGAAAATTTATTATATAGTAAGAAGTGAGCAAATTTGCTCAAATAAAACATAACATCTTTACTGTTATTATTGTTATTATTTGTCTTTAAATAATTTGGTTTCCTCATAAAGCATACCTGCTGTTCAGTAGGAGAAAACAACTTGAAACTAGAATTTTATATCCAACCAAAGTGTTATTCAAATGTGAGGGTGTAATAAAAATATTCTCAGACATATAAGGACATGGATATTTTGTTACACAGTGACCTTCATTGAAAACACTTTTGGAAGAATATTAAATAATAACAGAAACAAATCTAAGGGATGCTGTGAAAAATATGAGAAAATAAGGATGGTTAAAATATCTTGGTTAGGAAGCAGATGTGGATCAAGTGGTTGGGCTCCTGTTTACCAAATGGGAGGCCCCAGGTTTGATTCCCAGGGCCTCCTGGTGACGGTGCGGTGAGCTGACGGCCCGTGTGGCAGGGTGAGCTGATAGCCTGCGTGGCGAGGTGAGCTGATGGCCTGCATGGCAAGGTGAGCTGGCGCAGCAATATGATGCAACAAAGGGAGACAAGCAGACACAGAAAAATGCACAGCAAAGTAGACACAGTGAGCACAAGCAGCAAAAGGAGGATAAATAAATAAATTAAATAAATCTTAAAAAAAAAATATCTTGGTCAATGAATTGTCTTAAAAGTGGAGGAATGTATTAAAATGTATTTTTTTAGCAGGTGTGGGGGTTTACACCTGGGGCCTTGTACATGGGAAGCAGGCACTCAACTGAGCTGCATCCACTCCCCTAAAATGTATTTTTATGGGGGACATAGAATGTTCTGAATGTGGAGATGGCTATATGAAATTATAGATGTGATATTTCAGAGTTATACACAATTTTTTTTAAAAGAATGCATGTGGAATCTGAATAAGGGTAGTACCTGAATTAATAATATATATATTTTAAAGATCCTTAGATAACATAAGTGTTACATAAAAAATATAGGGGATTCCCACATGCCCCACTCCCCACATCTCCCACACTTTTCCACATTAACAACATCCCTTATGAGTGTGGTACATTCATTGCAATTGATGAACACATTTTGGAGCATTGCCACTAAGCGTGGATTAAAGTTTACATTGTAGTTTACACTCTTTCCCACCCAATTCTGTAGGTTATGGCAAGTTATATAATGGCCTGCACTTATTATTGCAATGTCATTCAGGACAAATCCCAAGTCCCAAAAATGCCCCCGTATTGCACCTGTTTTTCCCTCTCCCTGTCCTCAGAACCTCCAGTGGCCACTGCCTCCACATCAATGATATAATTTCTTCCATTGCTAGAATAACAATAAGTCTATAGCAGAATACCAGTAAATCTATTTTAGTCCGTAGTTCATTCCCCAATCCTGAGGATTCTGGGATGGTAATGTCCACTCCACCTCTAATTGAGAGGGGGCTGCGATCCCAAAGGGGCAATGGATAGGATTCTCTTGCTTGCAGTTGTAGACTCTCTTGGTTCCTTGGTATGGTAGTTGTCCATTATCACCTCCTTGTTAGTTGTCCTTGGTGAGACCAATAAACTGGAGAATAGGTGTTGTGACTCCGTTGAGATTCAGGGCCCAGCTGGCACATGGACAGCCCGAAGATTTAAGTCTCTTGGATGTACACCTACTGACTCTAGTACTAATTATGGGTTCAAATAGAAGGACAGAAGAGGGAAACCACAACTGAGTCCAACTCTGTCACACTGGGGACCATAAATACCAAAGTAGAGCCCACTGGCAAGGCACCAAACTCCTGAGCTATCTGACCTGACTATAGTGTCTGGATGTTGCCAGGGCCCTCAGAAGCCCCGCTATTTGGTGTAGTATTTACTTGGGCAGTTGGTGAGATCCTGCTGAGAGGTGCATAAGTGTAACCTCTGGAATGACCTCCCAACTCACTTTGAAGTCTCTTAGCCATATGAACTCATTTGTCTTTACCTTTTCCCCCTTTTGTTCAAGGTCTTTTTCCAGTTGCATTGCTAGTTGGTGCTTGGTAGAAATCCCTAGGTGCCAGGGAGGCTCATCCCTGGGAGTCATGCCCCATGCTGGGAGGAAGGTAATGTATTTATATGCTGAGTTCAGCTTAGAGAGAGGCCACATTTAAACAAAAAGGAGGCTCCCAGGAGGCAAACTCTTAGGCACCCTAATACTTGGCTAAGTTTCAATTTTAAGAGTAAAAGCTCATATGCACAGTCATCAATATCAAGGGCCCATCAGTGGACCATCGTCCTTCACTAGTCATTGCCCCTGTACTCAGGGGATTCTTGCTGATCCATTGGAGAATGTGGCAGAGCTCCCCAGGATGGGAATTTGATATTCCTTCAGTTATTGTGTGAATCTCCACCCACTGTGAAAATGCCCTATGAACATTTGAACCCATTTATATGCCTTATATGTATGCCCAGGTGAGCTTTCTCTCATGTATCCCCCATCACTGACACCCCACACCAATGATCCTCCCCTGCCACAGCTGTAACCCTTCTGTAATCCAAAACTTCTTCAAAAATGAAGCCAATAATATAGTCAAATACAATTAATAAGAAAATGAAATAATGATAGTTTTAAAAATAAGAAATAAAAAACAAAAATTTGGAATAATAAAAAATAATGAAAAATATTAAAATTTTTTTTTGACATTTTACCTTTCATCACTGTAAGATCTGTTGTCCTATATGTACAGTGACATTTTCTGTTTATTCCCAGTGTCTTACTTTTTTTTCCCATTTTGTCCTCAATGAAGTTTTTGGTTACAAAAAAGTCTTGTACTGAATACAGGGGACTCCCATATACCCAACATCCTCTCCTTTCCCCCTTCGCCTATTAATAACATTTTATATGTGGATGGTACATTTGTTACAACTGATGTACAAATATTGAAACATAGTTACCAGTCGTGGTCAATGGTTTACATTATGGTATACATTTTGAACCATACACATTTATAAACTTTGATGCAATTCAACATGGCCTGTATCCATCATAGCAAAATCATGTGGAACACTTCCATTGCCCCCAAAATGCCCCCTGTTCCATCTGTTCTATTTCTACCCCCCCTCCCTTCAGGACCAAGGGAAAACACCAGGCTTCAGTCTTTGAAGGACAAGATTCATAGTTACTTGCAACAACACTGAGGGCTTGACATACTGCTCTGTCTTCCCCTATCAGGCACTGCCTATGCTCTCGAGAGACTCCTGCGCCTCTATTTGAGAACAAAGAAGGACTCCTCAGGATGGGAAGCCAACACCTTCCCTCTCTTTATATGGGTTTCCTCCCACTGATATAACACAATTTGGCATGATGAATACTGACACACTCCCTAAAAGCCTGCCCCAGAATCTCCTTGTCCCAAATGCTGCCCAGATCCAACACGCTAAACCAGTAACCCTCCCTTGCCATGTTGCCAAAATAACATTCCCAATGTTTTTAGATTTAACCACACACCCACCAATCCCCAGTGTTCACCTGCTCCCTCCCCCAACCCTTCCCCCAGTTCCATGGACAGTCCAACCCAACCTCCCCACCTTACCCCACTCACAAACCAGCACCGCCCAACCCAAGAGTATCACTGCACCACTGTCATGATCCTCCACTGCACAACTACACACTTCTACCTTATCAAAGATTTTGCCCAAATGAGCTTTGGCTTATAACCTTCCTCTCCCTTTCTAACTCTTGTAAACCTATCTTCTAGACTCTAGCTCTGTGACTCTGCCCAATTTATTTAATTCACATCAGTGAGGTCATGTCATATTTGTCCTAAAGTGCCTGGCTTGCTTCACTCAACATAAGGTCTTCAAGATTCATCCTTCTTATCTTGTGTGTTAATACTGCATTCCTTCTAACAACTGAGTAATATTCCATTGTATGTTTATACCATAATTTGTTTATCTATTCATCTGTTGATGGACATTTGGGTTGATTCCAACTTTTGGCAATTGTGATTAATGCCACTATGAACATTGTTGTGCATATATCTGTTCATGTCCTTGCTTTCAATTCTTCTGGATATATACCCAGCTATGGAATTCATGGATCATATGGCAGTTCTGTAGTTAGCTTTCTGAGGAACCGCCAAACTGTCCTTCAAAATGACTGCACCATTCTACATTCCCACCAGCAGTGGCTGAGGGTTCTCATTCCTCTACATTCTCTCCAACACTTGTAGTCCTCTGTTTTTTTAATAGTCAACAGTCTAATAGGTGTAAGTTGATATCTCATTGTAGTTTTGATTTGCATTTCCCTAATAGCTAGTGATGTTGAGCATCTTTTCATGTGCTTTTTAGCCATTTGTATTTCTTCTTTGGAGAAGTGTCTATTCAAATCACTTGCCCATTTTTAAAATGGGTTGTTTGTCTTTTTATTTTTGAGGTATAGGATTTCTTTATATATGCTGGATAATAGGCTCTTATCACATATATGGTTACCAAGTATTTTCTCCCATTGAGTAGGCTGCCTTAACCCTTTCTTGTCAAACTCCTTTGAGGTGCAAAAGTTTTTAATTTTGAAGGGGGCCCATTTATTAATTTTTTCTTTCATTGCTCATGCTTAGGGTGTAAAGTTCATGAAACCATTTCCTAATACAAGATCTTGTAGATGCTTCCCTACATTATCTTCCAAGATCTTTGTGGTCATGGCTTTTATACTTAGATATTTGATCCATCTTGAGTTAATTTTTGTATAAGGTGTTGGATGGTGTTCCTCTCTCATTCTGTTGCATATGGATATCCAGTTCTCCAAGCACTATTTGTTGAAAAGGCCATTCTCTCCCAGTTGAATGGGCTTGGTGGTCTTGTCAAATATCAGTTGTGAGGATCTATATTAGAACTCTCAATTCAGTTCCATTGGTCAGTATGTCTATCCTTGTGCTAATACCATGCAGTTTTGACCACTGTAGCTTTGTAGTATGTTTTAAAGTCAGGTAGTGACTTTAGTCTTCCTATCTACGAACAGGGAATATTCTTCCATGTATTTAGGTCTTCTTTGATTTCCTTTAACAGTGTTGTGTAGTTTTCTGCATACAAGTCATTTACATCTTTAGTTAAATTTATTCCTAGGTATTTGGTTCTTTTAATTGCTATTATAAATGGGATTTTTTTCTTGATTTCTCCTCAGATTGCTCATTATTGGTGTACAGAAATGCTACTGATTTTTGCACATTAATCTTATAACCTGCCACTTTACCGAACTCATTTATAAGCTTTAGAAGCTTTGATGTAGATTTTTCAGGCTTTTAAGGTATGGGATCCTGTAATCTGCAAATAGTGAAATTTTTACCTCTTCCTTTCCAATTTGGATGCCTTTTATATCTTTTTCTTGCCTAAGTGCTCAAGCAAGTACTTCAACATGATATTACAAAGAGTGGTGACAGTGGGCATACTTGTCTTGTTCCAGATCATAGAGGGAAAGCTTTTAGGATTTCTCCATTGATTATGATGTTAGATGTGGGTTTTTCATATATACCCTTTATCATGTTGAGGAAGTTTCCTTCTATTCTTATCTTTTGTAGTGTTTTTATCAGGAAAGTGTGCTGTATCTTATGAAATGCTTTTTCTGCATCTATGGAGAAGATCATGTGATTTTTTTATTTCAATTTTTTTATGTGGTGTAATACGTAGATTGATTTTCTTATGTTGAACCATCCTTGCATACCAGGGATGAAACCCACTTGGTTATGGTGTATAATTTGTTAGATGTGTTGTTGAATATGATTAGCAAGTATTTTGTTGAGGATTTTAGGATCTAGGTTCAGTAGAGATGTTGGTCTATAGTTCTCCTTTCTTGTGGCATCTTTGTTTGGCTTTGGTATTAGGGTGATGTTGGCATCATGGAATGAATTAGACAATGTTCCCTCCACTTCTGTTTTTTGGAAGAGTTTAAGCAGAATTGGTTTTAGTTCTTCCTGGAATGCTTGATAGAATTCATTTGTGAAGCCATCTGGTCCTGGGCTCTTCAGAGTTGGGAGGTTTTTGATGACTAATTCTATCTCGTTACTTGTGATTGATCTGTTGAGTTCATCAGTTTCTTCTTTTGACAATGTAGGCTGCTTGGGTGTTTCTAGGAATTTGTCCATTTCCTCTAAATTCTCCAACTTGTTGGCATACACCTTTTCAAAGTATCCTCTTATGATACTCTTTATTTCTGTGGGGTCAGTGATGATATCCCCTTCGTCATTTCTTATTGTATGCAATTGCATGATCTCTCTTTTTTTATTTGTTTGCCTAGCTAAAGGCTTGTCAATTTTATTAATCTTCTCAAAGAACCAGCTTTTGGTTTTGTTTATTTTTTCTAGTGCTTTCTTATTTTCAATTTCATTTAGCTCTGCTCTAATCTTTGTTATTTCCTTCTTTCTACTTTCTTTTTCTAATTCCTCCAGTTGTGCAGTTAGGTCTTTGATTTTTCTTTCTTCTTATTTAATATAGGCATTTATGGCTATGAATTTCCCTCTCAGTACAGCTTTTGCTGCATCCCATAGGTTTTGATACAGTGTTGTCATTTTCATTTGTTTCATGGTAGTTACTGATTTCTTTTGTGAATTCCTACTTGACCCACTGTTTGTCAAAGAGTGTGTTTAACTTTCATATCTTTGTGCCTAATCTGTTGCTCTGCCCCTTACTGATTTCCAGCTTCAATCTATTGTGGTCAGAAAATTACTTTGTATAATTTCAATCTTTCTGAATTCATTGAGAGTTGTTCTGTAGCCTATCATATTGTCTATCATGGAGAATGATCCATGTGCACTTGAGAAGAATGTATATCCTGCTGTATTTTTGGTTGTAATATTCTGTATATGTCTATTAGGTCCAGATCCTCTAATGTACTATTCAAAGTCTTTGTTTCTTTATTGATTCTCTGTCAAGATGTTCTGTCTAATGGTGATAATGGTGTAGTAAAGTCCCCCACTATATATGTAGAGGCATCTATTTCTCCACTCAGTTTTTTTAGTGTTTGCCTCATGTATTTTGAGGTGCCCAAATGTTTATTATTGTTCTTTCTTCTTGATTGATTACCCCTTTTATTAATATACAGTGTCTTTCTTTGTCTCTTGCAATAGTTTTGCATTTAAAGTCTATTTTGTCTGATATTAGTATAGCTACTCCTGCCCTTTTTTGGTTATTGTTTGCTTGTACAATTGTTTTCCAATCATTCACTTTCAGCCTCCTTGCATATCTGGGTCCAAGGTGGGTTTCTTGTAGGCAGCATATAGATGGGTCACATTTCCTTATGCATTCTGCCAATCTCTGTCTCTTGACTGGCGAGTTTAATCCATTAACATTCAATGTTATTGCTGTCAAGGAAGTATTTACACTAGCCATGTTTTCTTTTGGTTTATGTATGCCATATGTTGTTTTTATTTCTCTTTTTATATTTTTTAATTATTCCTACACTCTCATCCAACTCTCTCTCTCCTGTTTTTATTCCCTTTCAAACTGCAAAACTCCCTTTAGTATTTCTTGAAGGGCCAGTTTCTTATTGATATACTCTCTAAATTTCTGTTTATCTGTGAATATTTTGAACTCTCCCTCATTTTTGAATGCCACCTTTGCTGGATAGAGAATCTTGGCTGGATGTGTTTTCTTTTATCACTTTAACTATGTCACACCACTGCCTTCTTGCCTCCATGGTTTCAAATGAGAAATCAGCACTTAATCTTATTGAACTTACCTTGTATGTGATGCATTTCTTTTTTCTTGCTGCTTTCAGTATTCTCTCTTTGTCTTGAGCATTGGACAGCTTGACAAGTATATGTCTTGGAGTAGCCTTATTAGGATTTATACTGTTTGGGGTACACTGCACTTCCTGGACATGTATGTCCATCTCCTTCAATAGGGTTGGGAAGTTTTCAGCCATTATTTCCTCCAATACATCTTCTGTCCCCTTTCCCTTCTCTTCTCCCTCTGGGATGTCTATAATGTGTATGTTTGTGCATTTCATGTTGTCATTCAAATCCTTAAATCCCTGCTGGATTTTTTCTAACTTTTTATCTATCTGTTCTATCTGTTTGATTTCAGATGTACTGTCTTCCACATCGCCGATTCTTTCCTCTGCCCGTTCAAATTTGCTGTTATGTACTTCCAGTGCATTTTTTGTTCTTGGATTGTGCCATTCCTTACCATCATACCTCTTATCTTTTTATGTATGCTTATGATTTTTTAGTATGTTTTCCCAGTGTCTTCTTAATATCCTTAATCTCTTAATTCCCTTCATTAAGTTGATTCACGATATTTGTTTGGACATCTCTGATTAGTTGTTCCATGCTCTGCATCTCCTCCTGGTTTTTAGTTTTTTCATTGGACTGGGTCATGTCTTCCTGTTTCTTAGTATGGCTTGTAATTTTTTATTGTTGTCTAGGCATCTGTTTATCTTGATGGGTTTATTCAGTTGATTCGTGTCTCTTTCTATTCTATGGTTTTATTTTGTTGTTGTTTTTGTGTGTGTGGTAAGGTTTCACTTTGACACTTCATTCCTCTTATTCAATTTACTTATTGTTGTCTACGTTCTCTTGAAAGAAAAAAAATTAGGACCAGAGAAAAAGAAAGCGATAGGAAGAGAAAAAGGATAATAGTAATAATAATAGTAAAAGGAAGGAAGGAACAGTATAAGCCATAGAAAATTGAAAAATTAACACGAATAAGAAGCACAGATGAATAAGATTAGAAAAGTGGAATAGAAAAAATGAAACAAGAAACAGAATAGAGAAAAACATATAGAATGACTTAAAAGGCTGGAATGGTGAGAAGAGGGAAACAAAAGAGAAAAGAGAGAAAGGAAAAAAAGTAAAAGAAAGATAGTAAACAGAAAAAAAAGGAGTGAGAGTGAAACGAAAACAAGAAAATCTGGAGACCAAATAAAAGAGGTGGAATGAAAGAACAACAACAGAAAACAGAAAATATAAAGATGAAGGAGAGAAAAGAAATAGCATAGGTAGAGTAAATCAGTAAACAAAAGAAAAAAAAAAAAAAAAAAAAAAAACAAACAAAAAAACAAAAGAGAAACAAAGGAAGGGGAAACACAACAAACAAGAAACAAGACAGAAGCGACTCATTTAAAATAAGGAGACAGAAGAAAAAAAATTAAAAAACCAACCTGCCCTCTGCAGGTTTTGAACCAGGTTTTAGTGAGTAAAATAAGGGGGAAAAAAATACCCCCCCCTTTTTTTTGAAAAAATAAGAGATCCAAGAAAAGCTAATAAAAGAGAACGTTTATATATTCAGCTGGATGCCTGATAACATGGTGGACCACTTCTCAAAGAAGAGCTGGGTATCAAACCAGTGGCCTCACATATGCTAGGCAGGAATTCTTCTATTGAGCTATTCTGCCTCCTTAAGTTAACTGGTCTTTCAGAAGGTTATCCACCTCTTTTCCCTCAGGCAGGTTAGATTCCCTGCAGTCCTCAAGAGTCCTGCTGATCAGCCACTTGTCTCTGCGTCCTCTCTAATGTAATCCCTCTCTTTACTGGCTGGGCGTGACAGCCTGCCTGAGGAGATCCTCCTCCCCTCTCTCTGTGGAGTCGGGGTCCCCTCCGATATTCAAGGGGGGACTCAGCTGGCCAAACTCACTGCAAAGAAATCACTCTCCACCCTCCCAGACCCCTCTTCCTTGCAGGGAATCTGTCATGACAGTCCCGTTAGGAGCAGGGAGCCAGCGGCTCCACCTAGGCTCTGTCTTGAGGGCAGGGTATGTGTACTGCTTCCAGCCACCTAGTCAAGGAACCTCGGCTTCCCTATCTGTCCAGTACTCACGCTCCCAGATGACTCAGAACACCTTCCTGTTCTCTATATATCTAACAAAGCTGGCAGGGAAGATGTCTGCTTTCCTCTCAGTTAGATACAATTCTCAGGAGTTTTACGCTCACTTAATATCTTGGGGGTGGGGGAGGGGAGCCCTTCCCAGCTGCAGAAGGTTTAATAACTCATGATTATTTGTTTTGGCCTCTTCATCTCTGTGACCCTCACTCTCCTGGGAGTTGTGAAGCCGTGTCCTGGTTTGCTGTACTCCAAAACAGGTCTCCAAGGCTGCCCCTGGCTCCTTCTCCGTTGTTTCAGTGAAAGGTGAGCTTTATCTGCCTAATTCATGGTCCATGTTCCCACCAAACAACCTGAATTAATAATATTATATATAAATAATAATAATAATATTATTATTATATATCAACATCCATTTTCTGGTTTTGACAATGTGCTATCATTATGTATGAGATTACCATTGGGGAAGCTGAGAGAGGGTACACAGAAACTGTAATATTCTCACAACTTTGTGTAAGTATTAAACTATTTCAAAATAGAAGTTATTAAATAAAAATAAAACAAAAATAATGCATGTCAGTCAATGATAACCCTCAACAAAATTCTGTCTAGGCAATATCAGCATGAATTGTGTGTGTATGTGTGGGGTGGTTATGGTAAAATGGACATGAAACAGTGCTAAGATACTTATCTTGTTGGGGGAAGACAAAGATATTTATATATTTAAGAAATCAAATAAGCATGAGTATGGATTTTGAATCAATTCATCTATTTTAATGTCTTAGTTATTTCCTCCCTTCTTGTTTTGTTTCATTTTAAAAACAATTTATTGATGAGCGGATGTATAATACTTCAAGTGGTTGAGTGCCTGCTTCCCATGTATGAGGTCCCGGGTTTGTTCCCCATTACCCCCTAAAAACAAAACAAACAAACAAACAAACAAAAAACAACTCTCTCATTGGGGAGCAGATGTAGTTCAGTGGTTGAGTGCCTGCTTTTCATGTTTGAGGTCCTGGGTTCAATCCCTGGTACCTTTTAAAAAAAAATAATTTATTGAAGTATACCATTCATACATGAACATAAATAAGTAATAAAGGTATAGTAAAAGTTGTGAACTTACAAAACAAACATGCAAGACATCATACATACATCACCCAACCACAAATACCTTGCATTATTGTGAAGCATTTGTAACAAATTCTGAAAGAGCATCGTCATATTATTTCTACTAACTATAGTCCATATCTTACATTTGGAGTATTTTTCCCCTAACCCATCCTATTTTTTTTGTTCATAAACCATATAATTTATTAAAGTGTACAATCAATGGCATTTGGTATAATCACCAAGTTGCGCATTTATCACTTCAATCAATATTCATTACTCCAAAAAAAGAAAGAAAGAAAGAAAGAAAGAAAGAAAGAAAGAAAGAAAGAAAGAAAAACAACAAAAACAAATCACTATCATACCCATATGTTAACGCTACTAATTACAAATCCTATGATGTGCCTTCACCACTTATATTCATTTCCAAACATTTACAACCAACTTTTTACCAATTCTGCACAGGTTAAACCTCAGCATTCCATTCTCTAGCCACATTCTTTTCTCTGGTGATATATTCTAGATATTAACTCCATGAGTTTGCACATTACATTTAGTGCATACTAGTGAAATTATACAATATTTGTGTCCTTTTGTGCCTGGCTTGCTTCACTAAACATTTTGTCCTCCATGTTCATCAACATTGTCATATGCTTCACAACTTCATTTCTTCTTACAGCTGAATAATATTCCATAGTGTGTATATACCTGTTTATTTTTCCATTCATCAGTTGATGGATACCTGAGTTGTTTCCATCTTTTGTCAATGGTAAAGGACGCCACTATGAACATCGATGTGCAGATGTCTGTTCGTGTCACTGCTCTCAGTTCTTCTGGGTATACCTAGTAGCAGTATTACTGGGTTACATGGTAGATCTCTAACTTCCTTAGGAGCTACCAAACAGACCCACAGTGGCTGTACCATTCTACATTCCCTCCAACAGTGAATAAACATTCCTATCTCTTCACATCCTCTCCAACACTTGTAGTTTTCTATTTTGTTAATAATGACCATTCTGTTAGGTGTAAAATGATATCTCATTATATCTTTGATTTGCATTTCCCTAATAGCCAGTGATGTTGAATCTTTTTCTTTGCCATTTGTATTTCTTCTTTAGAAAAATGTCTATTCAGGTCTTTTGCTCATTTCTAAATTGGGTAGTTTATCTTTTTAATGTTGAGTTTTAGTATCTCTTTATATATCATGGATATTAGACCCTTGTCAGATGTGTGATTTCCAAATATTTGCTCCCATTGAGTAAGACACTGTTTTACCCTCTTCACAAAGTCCTATGAGGTGCAGAAGTGTTTACTTTTAAGGAGGTTCCATTTATCTATTTTTCCTTCTGTTGCTCATGATTTGGATGTAAGGTGTAAGAGATCTCCACCTACTACAAGGTCTTGTAGATGTTTCCCTACATTATCTTCTAGGAGTTTTATGGTCCTGGATTTTATGTTTATGTCTTTGATCCATTTTGAGTTTATTCTTGTATAGGGAGTGAGATAGAGATCCTCCTTCATTCTTTGGGTTATGGATATCCAATTCACCCAGCACCATTTGTTGAAGAGACTGTTCTGTCCCAGAAAAATGGACTTCGTAGGCCTATCAAAAATCAGTTGATCCTAGAGGTGAAGGTTTATTTCTGAACTCTCAATTTGATTTCATTGATCAATGTGTCTATCTTTATGCCAAAACCATGCTGTTTGACCACTGTAGCTTTATAATACACTTCAAGATCAGAAAGCATGAGTCCTCTGACTTCCTTCTTTTTTGGCTCTTCAGGATCCCTTACCCTTCCAAATCAATTTGGTAATTGACTTTTCTATTTCTGTAAAGGATGCTGTTGGAATTTGATTGGTATTGCATTGAATCTATAAATCAATTTGGGTAGAATTGACATCTTCACAAAGTTTAGTCTTCCAATCCATGAACACGGAATGTCCTTCAATTTGTTTAGGCATTCTTTGATTTCTCTTAACTATGTTTTGTAGTTTTCTGAATACAGATCCTTTACATTCCTGGTTTAATTAATTCTTAGATATTTGAAACTTTTGTTGCTATTGTATTTTTATTTCCTCGTCCACTTGCTCATTACTAGTGTATAGAAATGCTACTGATTTTTGTGTGTATCTTGAATCCTGCCACTTTGATGAACTCATTTATTAGCTCTAATAGCTTTGTTGTAGATATTTTGGGATTTTCTTTCTTTCTTTCTTTCTTTTTAGGATGTACTGGTGATTGAACCCAGAACCTTGTACATGGGAAGGAGGTGCTCCAACCACTGAGCTACACCTGCTCCCCAGGGACTTTCTTAATACAGAATTATGTCATCTGTGAACAGTGAGGGTTTTATTTCCTCTTTTCCAATTTGGATGCCTTTTATTTCTTTTTCTTGTCTAGTTGCTCTAGCTAGGACTTCTATCACAATGTTGAATACAGTGGTGACAGTAAGCATCCTTGTCTTATTCTTTAAAGGGCAAGCTTTCAACCTCTCCCCATTGAGTATGATGTTGGTTGTGGGATTTTCATATATGCCCTTTATTATGTTGAGGAACTTTCCTTCTATACCTATCTTTTGAAGTGTTTTATCAAGATAGGATGGTGCATTTTGTCAAATGCCTTTTCTGCATCAATTGAGATGATCATGTGTTTTTCCCTTTGATTTGTTATTATGGTATATTATGTTAATTGATTTTCTTATGTTGAACCACCCTTGCATACCAGGAATAAAACCCACTTAATCCTGATGTATAATTCTTTTAATATGCTGTTGGATTAGATTTGCAAGTATTTTGTTGAGAATTTTTGCATCCATGTTCATTAGAGAATTTGATCTGTAAATTTTCTATTCTTGTAGTATCTTTATCTGGCTTTGGTATTAGGGTGATGTTGGTTTCATAAAATGTGCTGGGGTAATATTCCCTACTTTTCAAAAATTTTGGATGAATTTAAGCAGGATGGGTATTAATTCTTCTCAAAATGTTTGGGAGAGTTCACTTGTGAAGCCATCTGTTCTTGAACTTTTCTTTGTTGGAAGATTTTTGATAACTGATTCAATCTCTTGTGATTGGTTTGTTGAGTTCCTGTATTTCTTGGAGAGTCAATGTAGGATGCTTGTGCATTTCTAGAAATTTGTCCATTTCATCTAGGTTATCTAATTTGTTGGTGTACAGTTTCTTACAATACCCTTTTATGATCCTTTGTGTTTCTTTGGGGTCAGTCATAATGTACCTCCTTTCATTCCTGATTTTATTTATTTGCATCTTTCTCTCTCTCTCTCTCTCTCTCTCTCTCTCTCTCTCTCTCTCTCTCTCTCTCTCTCTCATTAGTCTTGCTAAGGGTTTGTCGATTTTATTTATCTTCTCAAAGTACCAGCTTTTGGTTTTGTTGATTTTCTCTATTGTTTTTTTTTTGTTGTTGTTGTTGTTGTTGTTCTCAATTTCATTTGTTTCTGCTCTAATATTTGTTATTTCTTCTTTTGGTTTGCTTTGGGATTGGTGTGCTGTTATGGTATACTAACCCAGAGAGCCAGCTGGGGTCAGTGTTCAAAAATACCTATTTTTTCAAATAGCTGTACCAGTTATTAGAACGCAGATTGGGTGTGTGCCACACTTGCCAACAGTTCAGTCATGGGTGTCTTTTTTTTTCTGGGGGCCCTCTTGTATGTATGCACTTATTGACTGCTATGGCCTGCCCTAGGTCTGTGTGGCTTTGGGTCTCCATACCTTTGTGTGTGGGGTTCTAGGTTGCTGCCATTAATAGTTCTGTAAACTATGACCATGGCAGGAAGTGCTTGGGACAGAGTGCTGCCACCATGTGACTCTTAAGCCATGTGGAATGAGTGTGGGGGAGAGGTCCTTCTTTTTTTTTTTTTTTTTTTTTTTTTTCTTCAATTAAGCATTTATGGAGTCTTTCTCCAGTCTTGATCATCATCCAAAGTTCCTAACAAGTGAGATTTATCCTTTTATTTAGCTGTCTTTGACAGGAAACTTTCCCAGGGATGGCTTATGTTGTCATTTGATGGCATCCTAAATGGCCAATTGATTTGTTAAAATATATTTTTTATTGAAGTATATCATTCATACATGAACACGCATAACCAATAAGTGTATAGTAAAGGTTGGCAACTTACAAAATAAACATACATAACATCATACATGGGTCCTATACATCATCTCTCCTCCAATACTTCTCATTGTTGTGAAACATTTGTTACAAACTATGCAAGAGCATGGTCAAAATATTACTACTAACTATCGTCCCTATCTTACATTTGGTGTATTTTTCTCCCAACCCACCCTATTTTATATATATATTACAGAGGTTGTGAACTTACAAAATAATCATGCACATGTATAGAACTGCCATTCAACACAATGTGGTGGAATGTTTGTTACAGATTATGAGATAATATCATCAGACTATTACCACCAAACATGGTCCATAGCATACATTTTACACACTTTTTCCATTACCCCCAATATCAACATAGTACATCTTTGGCATTGATGCATGAACATTATAGTATTGCTGTTAACCACCCCATAGGTCACACCAATTGTATTTTTCCCCATGCTTCTCCACATTCCCACCACCCTGTAATAGTGATGTACATCCACTCTAGCTCACAGAAGGACACTCTTGGATCTGTACCATCAGCCACAATTCTTGTCCACCTCTGGTTTCACTGTGTTATTCAGTCCCTGTATTATTCCCTAGCTTTCTTTCAATTGACATTTACATCCCTAGACTACCCTTTCCAGCCACAATCCCATTTATAAACCAGCTGCTACTCACTATAATGTGTTACCATCAACTCTATCCATTTCCATACTTTTACAGTCAAGTTACTTAAAACTTCTACATACGTTAAGCATCAGTAATTCTTCTCAGCCCTCCTCTTATCTCCTAATAACCTATACTCTAAGTTTTAACTCCATGCATTTATTCTTCCCAATTAGTTCATATTAATGAGACCATGCAATATTTGTCCTTTTGTGTCTGGCTTACTTTGCTTAGCATAGTGTCTTCAAGATTCATCCATGTTATCATATGTGTCCTAATTTCATTTCTTCTTACTGCAGCATAGTATTCTATTGTATGTATATACTACATTTCATTTATCCATTCATTGGTTGATGGACACTTGGGTTGTTTCCATCTTTTGATAATTGTGAATAATGCCACTATGAACATCAGTGTGCAGATGTCTGTTGGTGTCATAGTTTTTAGTTCTTCTGGATATATTCCTAGGAGAGGAATTGCTGGATCATATGGCAGTTCTATATTTAGCTCCTTGAGGAACCGCCAAACTGTCTTCCACAGAGGCTGCACCATTTTACAATCCCAAAAATGAAGGAATGTTCCTATTTCTCCACATCCACTCCAGCATTTATTGTTGTCTATTTTTTTAATAATAGCCATTCTATCCAGTGTTAGATGATATCTCATTGTTCTTTTGATTTGCATCTCCCTAATAACTAGTGATATGGAACATTTTTTCATGTGCTTTTTGGCCATTTGTATTTCTTTTTTGGAGAAATGTCTATTTAAATCTTTTGCCCATTTTCAAATTGGATTGCTTGCTCTTTTATTGTTGAGTTGTATGATCTCTTTGTATAGAAGGGAAATCAAACCCTTATTGGATATCTGGTTTCCAAATATTTTCTTTCATTGAGTGAGCTGCCTTTTTATCTTCTTGGTGAAGTCACCTTGAGAGGTCCCATTTATCCATGTTTTCTTTCATGGCTCATGCTTTCAGTGTAAGGTTTAAGAATCCACCACCTACCACCAGGTCTTGAAGATGTTTCCCTACATTTTCTTCCAAGAGCTTTATGGTTCTAGCTTTTATATTTAGGTCTTTGATCCATTTTGAGTTAATTTTTGTATAGGGTGTGAGATAGTGGTCTTCTTTTTTTCTTTTGGCTATGGATATCCAGTCCTCCAGCATCATTTGTTAATTAGACTGTTCTGCCCCAGCTGGGTGGGCTTGACAGGCTTGTCAAAAAATCACTTGACCATAGATAGAGGGTCTGTTTCTGAACCATCAGTTTGATTCCATTGGCCTATGTGTCTATCTTTATGCTGGTACCATGCTGTTTTTACCACTGTAGGTAGTTAATATGATTTAAAGTCCAGAAGTGAGAGTCCTCCAACTTTGCTTTCCCTTTTTAAGATGTTTCTGGATGTTTGGGAATGCTTATCCTTCTCAATAAATTTGATAATTGTATTTTCCATTTGTTTAAAAAATGCTGGTGGAATTTTTATTGGGATTGCTTTGAATCTGTATATCAATTTGGGTAGAATTGACATCTTAATGATATTTAGTTTTCCAATCCATGAGCATGGAATGTGCTTCCAATTATTTAGGTCTTTTTTATTTCTTTTAACAATGGATTGTAGTTTTCTGAATACAAGTGCTTTACATCCTTCATTAAGTTTATTCCTAAATATTTTATTCTTTTAGTTGCTATTTGTATTAGTCAGCCAAAGGAGTGCTGATACAAAATACCAGAAATCTGTTGGCTTTTATAAAGGATATTTATTTGAGGTAGAAGTTTACAGTTACCAGGCCATGAAGTGTTAGTTACTTCCCTCACCAAAGTCTGTTGCCCTGTGTTGGAGGAAGATGGCTGCTGATGTTCAACCTTCTTCTTCCTTTTAAGGCTCTGTGGTCCCAACTTCTTCCAATATCAGCTGTAGGCTGGGATAAGTCTTGTCTCTCTCCCGGGCCTCTTTTCTCTCCTGGCTCAGCTGCTCTGTTCTCTCCACAAGGTCAGCTGTAGACTATCAGGCTCTTTAGGCTTTGTCTCTCTCCCTGGGGCTCGATTCTCTCTGGGCTTGTCTGCTCTGCTCTCTCCCATGTGTTTACTTCCCAGGCTCTGGCTCAAAAACTCCAACCTCCCTTCTCTGCAGTGTGGTTTTTCTGTGAGTCCCCACCCTGAACAGGGACTCAACGTTCTACCGACAAGGCCCAATCAAAGTCTTAATCATTATTTAATCAAGTAAAAGTGAAACCTTTGAATTCAATATAATCTAGTATGCCCAGAGGAGCAGACCAGTTTACAAACATGATCCAACATCTATTTTTGGAATTCATAAACAATATCAAACTGACTTCCTCCTCAGATTGCGCGTTACAATTGTATAGAAACACCACTGATTTTTGCATATTGATGTTGTATCCTGACGTACTACTGAAATTGTTTATTAGATCTGGCAGCTTTGTTGTATATTTTTCGGGACTTTCTAGATATAGGATCATATCTTCTGCGAATAGTGAAAGTTTTACTTCTTCCTTTCCAATTTGGATTCCTTTTGTTTTTTTTCTTGCCTGATTGCCCCAGCTAGAACTTCTAACACTATATTGAACAACAGTGGAGACAGTGAGCATCCTTGTCTTGTCCCTGATCTCAGCGGAAAAGCTTTCAGTCTTTCACCATTGAGTACAATGTTAGCTGTGGGTTTTTCTTTCTTTTTTAAAAAATATACTTTTTTATTTTTATTTTTAAAAAGAAACTTAGATTACCTAAATATTACATTAAAAATATAGGGGGTTCTCATATGCCCTGCTCCCTACCCCACCCACATTTTTCCCATATCAGCAACATCCTTCATCAGCATGGTACATTTGTCACAATTGCTGAACATATCTTGGAGCATTGTCACTAAGTAATGATTATAGTTTATATTATAGTTTACACCCTCTCCCACATATTTTTGCAAGTTATTACATGATATACAATGGACTCTCTCTGTCATTGAAATGTCATTCAGGATAATTCCCAAGTCCCAAAAATGCCCCCAAATTACACCTACTTTTCCCTCTCCCCTCACAACCTCCAGTGGCCACTGCCTTCACATCCGTGATAAAAAGTTCTTCCATTGCTAGGATCACAACAAGTCTACAGTAGAACAACTCTAAGTCTGCTCTAGCCCATTGTCCATTCCCCAATCCTGAGGATTCTGTGATGGTGATGCCCACTTCACCTCTAATTGAGAAGGGGCTTAGGTCCCTGGGGCAGATGGATGAGATTTTCTTGCTTGCAGTTGCAGACCTTCTCTGTTCCTTGAGATGGTCGTTGTCAGTCATCTTCTCCTTGTTAGTTGTCCTGGGTGAGTCCCATGAAGAGTAGGTGTTGTAAATCTGTTGAGATTCAGGGCCTAACTGGCACATGGACAGTCCAAAGATTTAAGTTTCTTGGACTTACAACTATCAACTCTAGTACTAACTATAGGTTCAAATAGAGGGGCAGCAGAGCCATGTGCAGGGAAAACACAACTGAGTCTAAATCTATCACACTGGGGAGCATAATTTTCAAAGTAGGGCCCACTGGCAGGGTGCCAAACTCCTGAGCTGTCTGCCCTATCTACAGCATCTGGATGTCTCCAGAGCCCTCAGGAGCCCCGCTATTTGAGTCAATATTTACTTTGGCAGTCTATGAGTTCCTACTGAGATGTGCATAAGTGTAACCTCTGAAATGACCTCCCAACTCACTTTGAAGTCTCTTAGCCATATAAACTCATTTGTCTTTACCATTTCCCCCTTTTGGTCAAGGTCTTTTTCCAGTTGCATTGCTAGTTGGTACTTGGTAGTAATCCCTCAGTATCAGGGAGGCTCATCCCTGGGAATCTTGTCCCATGCTGGCAGGAAGGTAATGCATTTATATGCTTCGTTTTGGCTTAGAGAGAGGTCACATTTGAGCAACAAGGAAGCTCTCAGGAGGTAATGTTTAGGCACCTATAATATTATGCTAAGTTTCAATTTCAGAAGTAAAGGTTCATAAGTACAGTCATCACAATCAAGGGCCCGTCGATGGTCCATCCTCCTTCACTAGTCTCTGCCCCTGTACTCAGGGGATTGTGGGCTTTTCATATATGACCTTTATCATTATGAGAAAGTTTCCTTCAATTCCTATCTTTTGTAGTATTTTTATCAAGAAAGGATGCTGTATTTTGTCAAATGCCTTTTCTGCGTCAATCAATAATTTCATGTGATTTTTCTTTTTTGATTTATTAATGTGGTGTATTATGCTGATTGATTTCTTGTGTTGAATCACCCTTGCATGCCTGGTATAAAACCCACTTGATCATGATGAATAATTCTTTTATGTATTGTTGGATTCAATTAGCAAGTATTTTATTGAGGATTTTTGCATCCATATTCATTAGAGAAATGGGTTTGTAGGTTTTTTCATAATATCTTTATCTGGCTTTGGTATTAGGGTGATATTGGCTTCACAGAATGAGTTTGGTAGCATTCCTTCTTGTTTAATTTTTTGGAAGAGCTTGAGTAAGATTGGTATTAAATTTTCTTTGAATGCTTGGTAGAACTCACCTGGCTTTTCATTTTTGGGAGCTGTTTTATGGCTGTTTCAATCTCTTTACTTGTAATCGGTTTGTTGAGGTCTTCTAATTCTTCTAGGGTCAGTGTTAGTTGTTTGTATGTTCCTAGAAATTTTTCCATTTCACCTACATTGTCTAGTTTTTTGGCATAGAGTTGTTCATAGTATCCTCTTATGATCTCTCTTATTTCTGTGGGTCAGTAGTAATGTTTCCATTTTCATTTTTTATTTCATTTATTTGCATCTCCTCTTTTTTTCTTAATCAGTCTAGGTAAAGGTTTGTTGATTTTGTTAATCTTCTCAAAGAACCAACTTTTGGTTTTGTTAATTCTATTGGTTTTTTTGTTCTCAAGTTCATTTATTTCTGCTTTGATCTTTGCTATTTCATTCCTTCTACTTGCGTTGGGATTAGTTTGCTATTCTTTTTCTAGTTCCTCCAGCTGTGTAGTCAGGTCATTGATTTTAGCTTGCTCTTCTTTTTTAATGTAAGCATTAAGGGCTATAAATTTTCCTCTCAGCACTGCCTTGCTGCATCACATAGGTTCTGATATGTTGTGTTCTCATTGTCATTCATCTTGAGATATTTACTGATTTCTCTTGAAATTTCTTTGATTCACTGATTATTTAAGAGTGTGTTGTTTAATCTCCACATATATGTGAATATTCCCTTTTTCTGCCTCTTGTGGATTTCCAACTTTATTTCATTATTATCAGAGAAAGTGCTTTGTATAATTTTGATCTTGTTGAATTTATTAAGAGCTGCTATATGACATAACATATGGTCTATCCTGGAGAAAGATCCCTGAGCACTTGAAAATAATGTATATTCTGCTGTTTGGGAGTGTAACGTTCTTTATGTGTCTGTATTGGTCAGCCAAAGGGGTGCTAATGTGAAATACCAAAAATGGGTTGGTCTTTATAAAGGGTATTTATTTGGGGTAGAAGTCCACAGATACTAGGCCATAAAGCGTTAAGTTTCTTCTCTCACCAAAGTCCATTGTCACGTGTTGGAGCAAGACAGCTGCCGACGTTTGCCAGGGTTCAGGCTTCTTGGGTTCCTCTCTTCCCAGGGCTGTGTTTCTCTCCGGGCTTAGCTCCTCTGGTTCCTCCACAAGGTCAGCTGTAGACTATCAGGTGAATGGCTCACTTCTCTTCTCCTGGGGCCTTCTCTCCAATGTCAAAACTCCAACATCAAAACTTCTTCTCAAAAACTGCTCCCTCTGTCCTTTGCCTTGCCTTTTATAGTCGATTCTCCCACCCACCAAGGGGTGGGGCTCAATGCCCTACTGACATGGCCCAGCCAATGCCCTAATCATAACTTAATCATGCCCAGATTAACAGATCAGTTTACAAGCATGATCCAATTATATTTTTGGAATTCATAATTACATCAAATTGCCAAACAGCTATAGTGTCTATTAGGTTTGGTCTATTTATCATATTATTCAAGCTCTCTGTTTCTTTATTGATCCTCTCCCCAGATGTTCTATCCAATGCTGAGAGTGGTGTATTGAAGTCTCCAACTATTATTGTAGAGATGTCTATTTCTTCCTTCAGTTTTGTCAGTGTTTGCCTCATGTATCATGAGGTGTCCTTATTAGGTGCATATACATTTATGATTTTTATTTCTTCCTAGTGAATCATCCATTTTATTAATATGTTATATCCTTCCTTGTCTCTAATACAGTGTTTTTTTGTTTTTTTTTTTACCGGGAGGTCCTGGGGATCGAACCCGGGTCCCTCCATATGGGAAACAGACCCCAACCATTTGAGCCACATCCATCCCCTACAGTTTTGCTTTTAAAGTCTTTTTCATCCGATATACATATAGTTTAACCTAGCTTTTTTTTTTTCTTTCTTTCTTTTTTGGTTACTGCATGCGTGGAATATCTTTTTCCAACCTTTCATTTTCGATCTATTGGTATCCTTGGGTCTAAGGTGAGTCTCTTGCAGACAGCATATAGATGGTTCATATTTTCTTACCCATTCCGCCAGTCTGTGTCTTTTGATTGGGGAGTTTAATCCATTAACATTCAATGTTATTAATGTAAAGGCAGTTCTTTTTCATCTATTTTGACTCTTGGGTTTTATCTGTCATTTATTTTTACCACTCTTTTGACACTTTTAGTTACTGTTACTGATACAATCATCATTTCTAGACTCTCTTCCAAGCCTTTCTCTACTGTCTTTTCTTTTCAAGCTATAGCACTCCCTTTAGTGTTTCCTGCCAAGCTGATCTTTTTGTTATAAACTCTCTCAGTTTCTGTTTATCTGTGAATATTCTAAACTCACCCTTTATTTTTGAAAGATAATCTTGCCAGATATAAAATTCTTGGCTGGCGGTTTTTCTCTTGCAGTATCTTAAATATATCATACCATTGTCTTCTTGCCTCCATGGTTTCTGATGAGAAATCAGCACTTAATCTTATTGGTTATCCCTTATATGTTATGCATTTCTTTTCTCTTGCTGCTTTCAGAATTCTCTTTGTCTTTGGCATTTGACATCTGATTAGTATGTGTTTTGGAGTTGGTTTATTTAAATTTATTCATATAGGAGTACAATGTGCTTCTTGGACTCAGGTGACTATGTCCTTCAATAGGGTTGGGAAATTTTCTACCATTATTTCTTGAAATTCCTTCTGCCTCCTTTCCCTTCTCTTCTCCTTCTGGGACACCCTTGACACATATGTTTTCATGTCACTTGCTGTCATTTAGTTCCCTGAGACCATGTTCCATTTTTTCCATTCTTTTCTTCATCTGTTCTTTTGTATGTTTGCTTTTTTTTTTTTTTTTTTTTTTAAGATTTTATTTATTTATTCATTTATCCCCCCCCTTGCTGCTTGTGCTCGCCGGGTCAGCCAACCACGCCGTGCGGGCGGGCCCGCCCTCACCAGGAGGCCCCGGGAACTGAACTCGGGGCCTCCCATATGGCAAACAGGAGCCCCACTGATTGAGCCACAGCCGCTTCTGTGTATGTTTGCTTTTAGAGGCCTGTCTTCAAGCTCACCAATCCTTTCTGCCTCCTCAAATCTGCTGTTATATGCCTCCAGTGTATTTTTAGTTTCATTTATTGCACATTTCATTCCTATAAGATCTGCTATTTTTCTATATATGCTTTCAAATTCTTCTTTGTGCTCACCCAGTGTCTCCCTAATATCTTCAATGTTTTTAGCCATCTCATTAAATTTATTAAGATTTGTTTGAACATGTATGATTAGTTGTCTCAACTCCTTTATGTCATCTGGATGTTTTATCTTGTTCCTTTAACTGGGCTGTATCTTCCTTTTTCTTGGTATGGATTGTAATTTTTTGTTGGTGTTTCTGTATATGGCTTAGTAGATGTATTTATTCTGGGCACAGTTTCTCTCTTTATTTCAGAGTTTTCTTGTCTTTGCTCCCTTGCTGGCTGTGTAGTAGGACCCAAGGATGTAGTAGGCTATGGAGGCTGAAGGTACCCACATTGCCCTAGGAATTGATGAAGCTTCTCCCACCTTTTTCCTCTGCCAGGGGTAGGGACAGAACTGCAGCCATGTGTAAAAACCAATGTTGTGCAGGACAAGACTGTCTGTAGTTTACCAGAGAGACTGATGAAACTTCACACCTCTCCTCCCTACCTGGGGCAGGGATGGAGCTGCAGTTGTGGCAATAATGTATGCCATGTGGGTCCAAAGTTATCACAGATGCCCAGGTAAACTGACATAGCACTGGCCTCCCTCCCTTCCGGGGGTGAGGATGGACCCTCTGGAGTGCCCAACAATTTAATCTGTGGGAGCCGAATATGCCTGCAGTTGCCCTGAGAGGCTGAGGGAGTACTGTCCCTTCTGCTCTTTAGGGGGTAGGAATGGAACCACCAATGCCCAACAGTTCCGTCCCTTTAGGCCGAGAGTATCTGCAATTGCCCGGAGAGGCTGAGGAAACACCAACCCCCTCCTATCCTATTAGGGTATGGGGTAGGATCCACAAACACCCAACAGTTCTGTCCCTGTAGGCCAAAAGTACCTACCGTTGCCTGGAGAGGCTGTGGAGATGACACCAGACCCCTCCTATCCTATTGGGGGTTGGGTTGGATCCATAGGCATCCAACAGTCCAGTTTGTGCAGGCCAAAAATGCCTGCCATTGCCTGGAAAGGCTATGGAAACATCAGCCCCCTCTTTCCTATTGGGAGGTGGTAGTAGATACACAAGTACCAATCAGTCCAGGCTGTGTGGGCCAAAAGTACCTGCAGTTACCCAGAGAGGCTGTGCTCTTGTCCTATTGGGGGTGGGGGTGGAGCCACAGGTGCCCAACAGTCAGGTTTGTGCAGGCCAAAACACCTGCAGTTGCCCTGAGAGGCTCAGGGAACACCAGGACCCTCCTATCCTATGAGGGTGGGGGGGATAGAGGTAGAGATAGACTTGAAGGCACTCAGCAAACCGGTTTATGTGGACTGAAAATGCTTGTAGTTGCCCAGATAGGCCGAGGAAACCCAGCTCCTCTCCTATTCTATTGGGGTGTGGGGATGCATCCCCAGGTGTCTGACTATTCAGTCTGTGCTGGCAGAAAGCACCCGCAGTTGCTTGGAGAGCCTGGTACAGATCCCACCAGCTTCTTCTCTGCTGGAGTTGGGTCTGGAGTCTAGGCTAGGGCTGCAATCTGATCTGGGTGGAAAAAAGCTGGTCCCTACCAGCACCATGATTTTCAATCAGCTCTGCTTCCCCTCATGCCAGGGGCAGAGTTAGAATGGCAGTTACCAGCCTCTTTCTTACTTGGGCAGGTTTAAACTTTAGCTGTTCTTAGGATTGTACTTTAGCCTGCTGAATTTACTAATCAGTAGCTGAAGTTGGTGCCACACCATGTCTATCTCCCCCATTTTTAGGAAATGGAGTTTCCAGCCATGGAATATCTCCTGAGCTGGCTTGCACTGTGGGCACTGGCCTCCACAGCATGGAGGGCTCTACTCACGAATTTTC
This sequence comes from Tolypeutes matacus, assembly GCA_026826555.1. Lineage (NCBI taxonomy): Eukaryota > Metazoa > Chordata > Mammalia > Cingulata > Chlamyphoridae > Tolypeutes > Tolypeutes matacus. Next base: position 11,352,975 of record JAKSZT010017719.1, on the reverse strand, counting down.
TCTGCAGGTGGATAGTCTCCTCTTTCCATACTTTCAAGGATGTTGCAGGATGCTCTTTTGGTCTCCTGGGGCCCCCAAACAGGTGCTTTAGATAGCCCTGGGTGATTATTAACTGCCCTGTAGGATGAGCTGACTCTTGGAGCTAGTTACTCTGCTGCCATCTTCCCCACCTCCTGTGGCCAATTGATTTTTTAAAATATTTTTATTAGAGATGTTGTGAGCTTACAAAACAATAACACGTTATGTGCAGAATTCCCACACATCACCCCTCCATCAACACCTTTCATTGTTGTGGAACATTTGTTACATATTATAAAAGAACATTATCAGACAATTGCTGCTATGATCTGTAGTGTACACTTCATGTTTTTTTCCATACACCTCCTATTAGTAACAGTATGTATTAGTATTTTACATTTGTTATAGTTCATGATAGAATACTCTCATATTGGCCAATTGATATTTGAAAAGTATTCCAGGTCCACCCAATTGGAAAAGAATAATCTCTTCAACAAATGGTTCTGGGAAAATTGGATAGCCATATTGAAAAGAATGAAGGTGGACCACTACTTCATACCATATACAAATATTAACTCAAAATGAATCAAAGACTTAAATATAAGAACCAGGACCATAAAACTCCTAGAAGAAAACAGAGGGAAGTATGTTCAGGGACCTTGTGTTAGGCTATGGTTTCTTAGACTTTATAACAAAAGCACAGGCAACAACAAAGAATAGATAAATGGGACTTCATCAGAATTAAAAGTACTTGTGCATCAAAGGACTTCATCATGAAAGTAAAAAGACAACCAGAACGATGGGAAAAGATATTTGGAAACCACATTATCTGTTAAGAATTTAATATCCAGAATATATAAAGAAATCCTACAACTCAACAAAAAGGCAAACAACCCAATTTTCTCCAAAGAAGATATACAAATAATGAAAAAGCACATGAACATATGCTCAACATCATTAACTACTAGGAAAATTCGAATCAAAACTACAATGAGATGTGCTCGCTTCGGCAGCACATATACTAAAATTGGAATGATACAGAGAAGATTAGCATGGCCCCTGAGCAAGGATGACATGCAAATTCGTGAAGCGTTCCATATTTAAAAAAAAAAAAAAACTACAATGAGATACCATTTTGTACTCACTAAAATGGTTACTACTTAAAAAATGAAAAATAAGTCTTGGAGAGGGTATGGGGAAAAAAGAATATTGGTTCATTGCTGGTGGTAATGTAAAATGGTGCAGCCATTGTGGAAAACTGTTTGGCAGTTCCTCAGAAAGTTAAGCATAGAATTACTATATGACCCGGCAATCCCACTTCCAGGTATATTCCCAAAAGAATTGAAAGCAGGAACTTGAACAGATATTTACACACCAATATTCATAGTGGCATTATTCACAATAGCCAAAAGACAGAAGCAACTCAAGTATCCATCAACAGATAAATGGATAAACAAAATATGGTATATACATATAATGGAATATTATTCAGCCATGTTAAGGAAAGAAGTTCTGATATATGCAACAACATGGATGAACCTTAAAGACATCATGTTGAGTGAAATAAGCCAGAACAAATATTCTATGATCTCACTGATATGAAATAATAAGTAGGAAAATGACATGGCAGAGGAGAGAGTTTGGAGTTTTTGATGCTAGAGCCCTGGGAAGTAAACACACAGAGAAGCAGATATGTGAGGAAAGATAGGAGGCTCCATTAGATACAGCAGAGGCCCCAGGAAGAGAGATGAGCCATTCACCTGATAGTTTGCAGCTGGCCTTGTGGAGCGAGCAGAGCAGCGAAGCCTGGAGAGAAACGAGCCCTGGAGAGAGATGAGACTTGCGCCAACCTACAGCTGAGAAAGGAAGGAGCTGAGACCATGGAACCTTAGGAGGAAGAAGCTGAACCATTGCAGAGAATGGCAGTCATCTTGCTCCAACACGTGGCAACAGACTTTGGTGATGAAAGTAACTTACACTTTATGGCTTTGTGACTGTAAGCGTCTACCCCAAATAAATACCCTTTATAACGCTCCCCCCCCAAAAAAAAAAACGTAAATTAAGGAAGTCAGAAGGTAAAATAAGGTTACAAGCCTAGGGTTGAGCTATGGAATTGGGAGTTAATGTTTAATTGGTAGAGAATTTCTGTTTGGGGTGATGGAAAAATTGTGGTAATAGGTGATGTGACAGTAGTATGCCATTGTGAATGTAATTAATGCCACTGAACTATGTATTTGGATGTGGTTAAGAAGGGAAATTTTAGGTTGTATGTATGTTACTAGAACAAAAATTTAAAAATCAACATTGGACTGTACAACACAGTGAACCCTAATGTAAATCATGGACTATAGTCTATAGTACAATTTTTTTTTTTTTTTAACTTACCGGGAGGTCCCGGGATCGAACGCAGGCCCCTCCATATGGGACACGGATGCTCAACCGCTTGAGCCACATCCGTCCCCCTATAGTACAATTTTAATAATATTCTTTCATTAATTGTAACAAAGGTACCATACTAATGCACAATGTTAATAATGGGGGCAGAGAGAGATATGAGAACTCTATTTTTTTCATGGTTTTCATGTAAACTTTCAACTTCCCGAATTAAAAAATAATAAGATAAAATTTTAAAAATTTACTCCAGTGGATTGTCAATGTAATTGCAAAAGAGGGCTTTATTGGGAAGCGGCTGTGGCTCAATCAGTAGGGCTCCCGTTTACCATATGGGAGGCCCCGGGTTCGGTTCCCGGGGCCTCCTGGTGAAGGCAAGCCCGCCCGCACGGCGTGGTTAGCTGACCCAGCGAGCACAAGCAGCAAGGGGGGGATAAATGAATAAATAAATAAAAATCTTTAAATAAAAAAAAAAAGAAAGAAAAAAAAGAGGGCCTTATCTCTCCCTCTTAGTTCTAGGACCCATGCAATCTGGTTATGAGGGAGACAGTATGATATAGTGACTACTGTTTTAAGGCATATCCTACATCCTTTAGGACAGCACCCCAACCTCATAGTATTGTCTCATAGCTGGCACTTTAATTGAGCCTTCAGCAGGCTATTTAGTGTCATGAGTTATGTAATAAGTGAACTCCGTGGGCAAGAGCCTATCGTTGTGCTTCCAATAAAATGTATCTCCTTGCCAGAAGCAATGGATAAAGCATTCTATAAGTCCACAAATGGTGGTGCTGGCACAAGCACTGTGGAAAAGGAATGTATATCTGTACCCAGAATATATTGTCTATGTACAAATTTCTTCCCCTTCCATGGTGGGAAAGATAGAAGGTGACTAATGTGCCACTAGTGGCCAGATGGTCCCTTGGGGAAAAAAGTGCCATATGAGATACTAAGGGTGGCCTTTGCTATTGGCAGGTTGGACGTTTAACAGTGGAGATAGCTAGGTCATCATTGATGAGAGGAAGTCTGTCTTACTGAGCCCATGCATAGCCTCCTGCCCAGCCACCAATGCCACATTGTACATAGGCCCGTTGAGCAAGCATTGTGATGACTATGGACAGAGGCTAACTGACATCAAAGAACAGGTTATCTTATCTACTTAGTTATTAAGAGTCTCATCTACTAAGATTGTTCTTTATCGAGCATTTTCATGGGATACATATATCCTCATACTGTATTTCAGAAATCCATCTAAGGACCAATCTTCCTCTGACTTTCTTGTCACCAATCTTCCAATCTACCTGAGCCCAAACTCATATAAACTACTTCCATTTGATAATGGATTGCAGCTGCATATCTCCAAGCTTTTAGATTGTTGGACCAGATGGCATTGAGTTCATAGTGGGTAGGGCAGGTCACAGTTCAGATAAACTTAGAATCCCATGGTCAAGGATTCATTTTCTTCCTTGGTCATGCAAAATGCTCCACCAGGATCCGTATTTGCACTTGGATTTGTTAAGTGGCACAGGACCTTGCTCTGTAGCATAGAGCTGATATAGAGCCTTCTCCTGCCCTGGGCCTCACTTAAAATTGGCAGGATTACTAGTTTCTCAATAAATAGGTCAGAGTAGCACATCCAAATACAATGTATATTGCCTCCAATATCCAAAGCGTCTTGTTTAGTGGTAGGTGACGTAAGGTACAGAAACTTGTCTTGAGCAAATATCCCTACATGTAGCTAAAAAATTTCACTGATGTTTTGGGCCCCAGATTTTTTGTGGTGTTTTCTTCCATCTCCTGGTAAACATATGTATTAGTATGATATCTGGGATTCTGCGATTTTCTGCTCAGTAGATCCAATCAACATGATACCAACAATGCTATTCTATGAAATGTCCAGATGATCAAGCATCTTGTGGGCTATATTATGACAAATCATGAGAATTCACATAGATCTAATGTTTACTGATGTCTCTATCAGGTGAAAGCAAACTGCTTTTAATAGTATTTACTAATTGACTGTTAAGGGTTGAATTGTAATCCCCCATAAATATCTGTTGAAATCCTAATCGTTGTTACCTATAAATGTGACTTTTTGGGAGATAAAATCAGTGCCCGGCAGAATTAAGTTGCAATGAGGTCACACTGGGATAGAGTGGGTCCTTAATTCAATATAATTGGTGTCCTTATAAGAAGAGGAGAAGAAACACAGACACACTAGAGAAGGCCATGTGAAGATGGAGGAGGCATTTGCAAGCCAGCAAACACCGGAATCTAAAATGAGGCAAGGAATGATTCTCCCCTACAAGTTTCAGATGGAGCATGGCCCAAGATGACACCTTGATTTCAGACTTTTAGCCTTTAGAACTGTGAGACAATAAATTTGTTGTTTTGAGCCATCCAGTTTGTGGTACTGTGTTACAGCAGCCCTGGAAAACTAAGACAGGGAAAAACACATTTGTCGACTGCAGATCAAACACTAGGGACTGTGTTGATTTGCTCCAGCAAAATACAACACCAGGAAAAATAGTTGTAATTGGAGTCACCACTTCATTAACTTTACAAAACTCCCACAGGCATTTAGTAAATTTCATTCTTCCTAGTTATATAGTTATATAAATTTTGACAAATGCATAGTCATGTATAGAATTCAATGTTTTATTTTTAAAAATTCCCTTGTGTAACCTCTTTATAGTCAACTCCTCTTCCATTACTCAACCCCTGGAAACCACTGATCTGTTCTTTATCTCTATAGATTTGACTTTTCCAGAATGTCATGTAAATGAAATCTTGCAACACGTAGCTTTTTAAATCTGTCTACTCTCACTTAGCAAAATGCATTTAAAATTCATGTTATGAATAAATCATTAATTTTTATTGCTGAGTAGTATTCCATTGCATGGATGTACCCAGCTTGTTTATACATTCATTTTTTAAAGAACATCCTAATTGTTTTCAGTTTGTTGGGATTATGAATAAAGCTACTATAAACATTTGCATGCAATTTTTGTGTGAGCACAAGTTTTTGATTCACTTGATAATACCTAGGAGTGCAATTGCTTGGTCATATTGAAAGTTTATATTTTTATGTTTAATTTTATGTAAAAAAAAATAGCCAAATTGTTTTCCAAAGTGGCTCTACCATTTTACACCAGCAATGAACGAGAGTGCCTGTTGTTCTGCTTCCCCACAAACATTTGGTATTGTCAAGTTTTTTTGTTTTATTATTTGTTTTTGTTTTTTTATGTGTATGTGGTTTTTAATTTAGTCATCTTAATAGGTGTGTAATGGTATCTCATTGTGGTTTTAATTTGCATTTCCCTAGTAATTAATGAAGTTGAGCAGCTTTTCAAATGCTCATTGGCCGTTTGTATATTGGTGAAATGTCTGTTCAAATCTTTTGCCCATTTTTAAATTGAGTTGCTTATTTTCTTAGTTTTGAGTTTTAGGAGTTCTTTGTATTTTCTACATACAAATTCTGTATTGAATATATGGCTTGCAAATATTTTCTCCCAGTCTGTGAGATCTTCATTCATTCTCTCTTTTTTTTAGATTTATTTTACTTTTATCCATTTTTACACCCCCCCGCCTTTTTTTTTTTGCTGTTTTTGTGTCCATTCGCTGCACAATTCTCTGTATCTGTTTCCTGCCCTCTCTTCTCATACTTCTCCTCCTGTCCTCACCCAGATTCAATCCTGGGAACTTCCGATGTGGGAGAGAGGCGTTCTGCCACCTGCACCACCTTAGTTCCTGGTTTTTCAGTGCATCTCATCTTGGCTCTCGCTTTGTGTCATTCTCCTGTTACGTCATCATCTTGCTGCGTGGCTCGGTGGGGCCTGGCATGCCTGCATGCGGGGCCTGGCGGTGCACCCATGCGTGGGGCCTGGGGACTCGCCGCTCATGGGGCCTGACAGTGCACCCGCTTGCGGGGCCTGGCAGCCTGCACCTTCTGTTTTTCTTTATTTTACCGGGAGGTCCTGGAGATCGAACCCAGGTCCCTCCATTTGGGAGATGGACACCCAACCATTTCAGCCATATCTGCCCCCCTCCATTCATTCTCTCAACACTGTATTTTGCAGAACAAAAGTTCCCCTCTACCTCCCTGAGATGGCTCTCTTGTCTGTCTGCTCGTTGTCTGCTTGTGTGTCTGCTCATTGTGTCTGCTCATTGTCTCTGCTCATTGTATCTGCTTTTTGTCTATTCGTCTTCTTTAGAAGGCACCAGGAACTGAACCCGGGACCTCCCATGTGGGAGGCGGATGCCCAACCACTTGAGCCACATTTGCTCCCTGCTCATTGTGTCTATTCATTGCATCAGCTCGTTGCATCTGCTTGCCTTCTTTCGAAGGCACTGGGAACCAAATCTGAGACCTCTCTTGTAGGAAGTGAGCACCCAACTGCTTGAGCCACATCCACAACCCAGAGCAAAAGTTTTTGGTTTTGATGAAGTCCAACATAACAACTTTCAATTTTATGGATCATGCTTTTGGTGTCACACCTAAAACATAATCACCAAACCCAAGGCTAGACAGATTCTCCTGTGTTTTCTTTTAGAAATTTATAGCTTTGTTTTATATCTAGGTCTATGATCCATTTTGAGTTATTTTTGCATAAGATGTGACATATGTGTTGAGGTTCATTTAAAAAAAATAAATGGAAAGCCAATTGTCCCAGCACCGTTTGTTTTAAAGACTATCAATTCTCCACTGAATTGTAGTTACATTGTTGTAAAAAATCAATTGATCATATTTGTGTGGGTCTATTTCTGGGCTATCAGTTCTGTTCCATTGATCTGTGTGTGTATCTTTAAAACAATGCTACTGTCTTAAACACTGAAGCTTGATAGTGAATCTTGACCCTGGATGTGTGAGCTCTCTCACTTAAAAAAAAAATAGACTTGTTTTTAGGGCATTTTAGGTTTACAGAAAAATTAATCAAAAGTACAGAGAGTTCTTGTACCCCTTTTCTCCCCCCACACATAATTCTCCTTATAAACATCTTGCATTAGTGTTGAACATTACCATTGATGAACCTAAATATTGATACATTAACTAAAGTCCATAGTTTACATTAGGATTCACCCTTTCTGTTTTACAGTTCTATGGGTTTTAACAAATGCATAGTCATATATCCATCATTATAGTATCATACAAAGTAATTTCATGATTCTAAAAATCCTCTGTGCTTCACCTATCCATCCCTCCTTCTCTCACCCAAAACTTGTGCAATCACTGATTTTTTCCCCCGTTTCTATAATTTTGCCTTTTCCAGAATATCATAAATCCATACAGTATGTGACCTTTTTAGACTGGCTTCTTTCACTTAGCCATTGCATCTAATGTCTGTTTTGGTGTAATAGCTCATTTCTTTTTATTGCTAAATAATAGTTCATTGTATGGGTATACTGCAGTTTGCTTAACCACTTACCTATTGAAGGTCATTTTAGTTGCTTCACTTTGAGGCAATTATGAATAAAGCTTCTATAAACATTTGTGTGCAGATTTTGTGTAGACGTAGCTTTCAACTCATTTGCATAAATAACAAGGAGCGTACCTGCCAGACAGTATGGTAAGTCTGTTTAATTTTGTAAGAAACTGCCAGACTGTCTTCCAAAGTGGCTGTACCATTTTGCATTCCTACCAGCAATGAATGAGAGTTCCTGTTACTGCACATCCTTGCCAGCATTTGGTGTTTGTCAGTGTTTTGGATTTTAGCCATTTCAATAGGTGGGTAGTGGTATCTCTTTGTTATTTTAATTTGCAACACCTGATTATATATTAGGTTGACTATCTTTTCATATGCTTCTTTGCCATCTGTAGATCTTTGATGAGGTATCTGTTCAGAACTTACAGAAAGAGTTTCTATGCAGTGCATCATGGGAACAGTCTCTGGCACAATAGAGACTTTTAGCAAATAACTTTCTTACACAGCATAAAGGATCCAAAAGAGCAGGGGAAACTATTCCATATTGACTGGCCTCTCAAGGGAGACCAACTGCTTGGGTCCAGGTAGGTGGATGGCAGCTCTGCAGACCGTACATTGGAGATGAGGGAGCAATTGTGTCTGATTCCCTGGGAAAGCCAACTGCCCGACAGCCCCATACACCTCTCTGTACATGGGAGATGAGGGACACTCCTGAGTGATGAGCTTTTATACACTCGGGGGCTAGAGGAACTCTGCCAATGAGCAACATTTGTGCCCTGGCAAGCAGCTAGGGATGGTTAATGTCTTGGCTGCCTTTGGTCTCTTGCAAAATAGAAACATACTGAACACCTGCATGAAAACAAATACAAATGGAAACATAACAAACACTTGTACACAAACAAGCAAGAAGGGAAAAGGAGGGGGTTGGTGAGGCCTGGGAGAGGCTGCTGTGTGTATCTGTAACTTCCCTACGGATCTTTTATCCATTTTTATATTAGGTTGTTTGTTTCCTTATTGTTGAGTTTTTTTTTTTTTTTTTTTAAGTCATGTTTATTGAGGTATAATTTATAGTGTAAAATCCACTCTTTCTAAAATATACAGTTTGGTGAGTTTTAATAATATATATAGTCATTTAATCACCACCACAATCAAAATAGTAAATATTTCCTTCACCCCCAAAAGTTTCTTCACTTTTGCAGTCAGTCCCCTGCCCACCCCACTTCCCCAGCAACCACTGATCTGATTTCTATCCCTATAGTTTTACCTTTTCCAGAATGTTATGTAAATGAAATAATTATGACATTTAGCCTTTTGTGTTTGGCTTCTATGTTAGTGGGATTCATCCACGTTTTTGCATGTATCAATATTTTGTTCCTTTTTATTGCTGACTGTTGTTCTAATATGTGGATATGCCACAATTTGTTTATCCATTTACAGTTGATAGATATTTGGGTTGTTTCCAGTTTTGATGATTATGAATAGTCACCATACACATTCACATACAGGTTTCTGTGAGGACATATACTTCCATTTCTCTTGGGTAAAAATTTAAGAGTGGGATTACTGGATCATATGGTATGTGCATGTTTAGCTTTATAAGAAATTGTCAATCTATTTTCCAAAGTGGCTGCACCATTTTGTATTCCCACTAACCATGTATTCTCAATAACCAGATCCAGTTATTCCACATCCTCATTAGCACTTGACATTGTCAGTTGTTTTTTTAACAAATCAATTTTATTGATACATATTAATAAAGCATAAATCCATCCAAAGTGTACAGTCAGTGGTATCTGGTATAATCACATAGTTGTGCATTCATCACTTCAATCATTTTAGAGCATTTTCATTATTCCAATAATAATAAACAAAAAAACAAACAAACCAACAAAATTCATTACCTCTCAATCACTTTATGCTTCTCCTGCCATTCATAGCTGCTATTCTGTTTCCATCTCTCTAGTTTATTTGTATTTATATTTTGTAAAAACAGTCTTATATATGCAATATCACCCACATTTGTATTTTACGTGAAGTTTCACTATGTTATACAGTCCCATGTTACATTTTTTAGCTTTCCTTCTAGTAATATACATGACCTTAGATTTATCCTTTCAACCACTGTTGTACCCATATAATAGCTCTGCCAGTTACAAACACTATGATGTGCTTTCACCATTTTTATTCATTTCCAAAGATTTACAAACAACTTTCTTTGCAATTCTGCACAGATTAAACCTCAGCTTTCCATTCTCTACTCTTCTTCTATTTTCTGGTGACCTATATTCTAATTATTAACTCCATGAGTTTACACAATTTATTTAGTTCATAATAGCACAATCATACATTATTTGTCCTTTTGTGTCTGCCTTGCTTCACTCAACATAATGTCCTCCAGGTTCATCCATGTTTTCATGTGCTTTACGACTTCATTTCTTCTTACAGCTGAATAACATTCCATAGTGTGTATACACCACAGTTTGTTTATCCATTCATCAGTTGATGGATACCTGGGTTGTTTCCATCTTTTGTCAATCGTGAATAATGCCGCTATGAATATCAGTGTGTAGATGTCTGTTCGTGTCACTGTTCTCAGTTCTTCTGGGTATATACCCAGGAGTGGTATTGTTGAGTCACATGGCAAGTTTATATTCAACTTCCTCAGGAACTGCCAAATAGTCCTCCACAGCAACTGTACCATTCTACATTCTCCCCAACAGTGAATAAGTGTTCCTATCTCTCCACATCCTCTCCAATACATACTTTTCCAACTTTTAAATAGTGGCCATTCTAATAGGTGTGAAATGATATCTCATTGTAGTTTTGATTTGCATTTCCCTAATCACTAGTCATGTTGAACATTTTTTCATGTGTTTTTTTCCATTTGTATTTCTTCTTTGGACAATTGTCTTTTCAAGTCTTTTGCCCATTTTTTAATTGGGTAGTTTGTATTTTTATTGTTGAGTTGTAGTATCTCTTTATATATCATTGATATTAAGCCCTTATCACATATGTAATTTCCAAATACTTTCTCACATTGAGTCTGTTGCCTTTTCACCTTTTGACAAAATCCTTTGAGGTGCAAAAGTGTGTAATTTTGAGGAGATCCCATTTATCTATTTTTTCCTTCATTGCTCATGCTTTGGGTGTAAGGTGTAGGAAACTACTGCCTACCACAAGTTCTTGAAGATGTTTTCCTACATTTTCTTCTAGGAGTTTTATGGTTGTCACTTTTGTATTTAGGGCCTTGATCCATTTCGAGTTAACTTTTGTATAAGATGTGAAATAGGGGTCCTCTTTCTTTTGTATATGCATACCCAGTTCTCCCAGAACCATTGCTTGAGTTTTGCCCCAGCTGGGAGGGCTTGAAAGCCTTGTCAAAAATCACTTGACTGTAGAAGTGAGGGTCTATTTCTGAGTTCTTGATTCAGTTCCATTGGTCAATGTGTCCATCTTTATACCAGTACCATGCTGTTTTACTACTGTAGCTAAGTAGTATGTTTTAAAGTCAGGAAGTGGGAGTCCTCCAACTTCGTTCTTTTTATAGACATTTTTGACTATTTGGGTCTCTTACCCTTCCAAATAAATTTGATAATTGGCTTTTCCATTTCTGCAATAAAAAGCTGTTGGGATTTTTATTGGGATTGTGTTGAATCTGTAAATCAATTTGGGTAGAAATGACATTGTAACCATATTTAATCTTCCAATCCATGTGCATGGAATATCCTTCCATTTATTTAAGTCTCCTTTGGTTTCTTTTAGCAATGTTTTGTAGTATTCTGAATCAGGTCCTTTATGTCCTTAGTTAAGTTTATTCCTAAATATTTTATTCTTTTAGTTGCTATTATAAATGGAATTTTTCTGATTTCCACCTCAAATTGCACATCAGTACTGTATAGAAACGCTACTGATTTTTGCATATTAATCTTGTATCCCACCACTTTGCTGAACTTGTCTATTAGTTCTAGTAGCTTTGTTGTGGATTTTTCAGGATTTTTTAGAGAGAGGATTATATCATCAGCAAATAGTGAAAGTTTGACTTCTTCTTTTCCTATTTGAATGCCTTTTATTTCTTTGTCTAGCCTAATCGCACTAGCTAGAACTTCTAGCACAATACTGAATAACAATGGTGACAGTGGGCATCCTTGTCTTGTTCCTGATCTCAGAGGGAAAGCTTTCAGTCTTTCACCATTGAGAACAATGCTAACTGTAGGTTTTTCATATATGTACTTTATGATATTGAGAAAGCTTCCTTCTATTCCTGTCTTTTGAAGTGTTTTATCAAGAAAGGGTGCTGTATTTTGTCAAATGCCTTTTCTGCATCAATTGAGAGGGTCATGTGATTTTTCTTCTTCAATTTATCAATGTGGTTTATTACACTAATTGATTTTCTTGTGTTGAACCACCCTTGCATATCTGGGATAAACCCTCTTGATCATATACCCTCTTGATGTATAATTCTTTTAATGTGCTTTTGGATTCCGTTTGCAAGTATTTTGTTGAGGATTTTTGCATGAATATTCATTAGGGATATTGTTCTGTAATTTTCTTTTTTTAGTATCTTTATCTGTGTTTGGTATTAGGGTGATGTTGGCTTCATAGAATGAGTTTGTTAGGTTTTTTTCCTGTTCAATTTTTTGGAAGAGCTTGAGCAAGACTGATATGAGATCATCTTTGAATTATTGGTAGAATTCACCTGTGAAGCCACCTGGTCCTGGGCTTTTCATCTATGGACATTTTGATGACTGTTTCAATCTCTTCACTTGTGATTGGTTTGTTGAGGTCTTCTATTTCATCTGGGGTCAGTGTAGGGGGTTCATGTGTTTCTAGGAATTTATCCATCTCGTCTACATTGTCTAGTTTTTTGACGTGTTCATAGTTTCCTCTTATGATCTCTCTTATTTCTATGGGGTCTGTGCTAATGTCCCCCCTCTCATTTCTAATTTTATTTGTGTCTTCTTTTTCTCTTTGTCACTCTAGCTAAGGATTTGTTGATTTTTTAATCTTCTCAAAGAACCAACTTCTGTTTTTGTTAATTCTCTCTATTGTATTTTTGTTCTCAATTTCATTTATTTCTGCTCTGATCTTTACTATTTCTTTCCTTCAGCTTGGTTTAGTATGCTTGCTGTTCTTTTTCCAGTTTTTCCAGGTGTGCACTTAGATCTTCAATTTTAGCTCCTTCTTCTTTTTAAATGTAATCATTAAGGGCTATAAATTTCCCTCTCAGCACTGCCTTTATGGTGCCCCATAGGTTTTGATATGCTGTGTTCTCGTTTTCCTTCATCTCAAGATATTTGCTGAATTCCCTTGCAGTTTATTCTTTGACCCATTGATTATTTAAGAGTGTGTTCTTTAAGCTCCATATATTTATGAATTTTCCTTTTTCTGTCCATTACTGATTTCTGTTATGATCAGAGAAAGTGTATTGTATAATTTCCATCTTTTAAAATTTATTGAGTCCTATATTGTGACCCAACGTATGGTCTCTCCTGGAGAAGGATCCATTAGGACTTAAAAAGAATGTATATCTGCTGTTTTGGGGTACAATGCTCTATAAATATCTGCTAGGTTTATTTCATTTATCATATTATTCAAGCTCTCTCTATTTATCCTCTGTCCAGATGTTCTATCCAATACTGAGAGTGGTGTATTGAAGTCTCCAACCATTATTGTAGAGTCATCTATTTCTTCCTTCATATTTGCCAGTGTGTGCCTCATATATCTTGGGTACCCAGGTTAGGTGCATAAATATTTAATATAGTTATTTCTTCTTGGTGAATTGCCCCTTTTATTAATATGTAATGACCTTTTTCATTCCTTATAACAGATTTGCATTTATAATCTATTTTGTCTGCTATTGGTATTGCTCCTCCATCTCTTTTTTGGTTACTATTTGCATGGAATATCTTTTTCCAACCTTTTACTTTCAACCTGGTTGTGTCCTTATGTCTGAGATTAGTCTCTTGTAGACAGTATAGAGATGACTGATTTTTTTTAATCCATTCAATCACTCTATGTCTTTTGAGTGGGGGAGTTCAAGCCATTAACATTCAATGTTATTAATGTAAAGGCATTACTTACTTCATCCATTTTGTCCTTTGGCTTTTTGTTGCCATATCTTACTATTGTCTGTCTTTTTACCCTTTAATTTACCCTTCCTAATAATCTTCCTTTCTATACTCTTCTCCAAGTCTCTCACCCTTCTTTTTTCCTTATAGACTGCAGCACTCCCTTTAGTATCTCTTGTAAATCTGGTCTTTTGGTAGCATAATCTGTCAGTTTTTGTTTGTCTGTGAAGACTTTTAACTTACCCTCATTTTTAAAAAGATTTATTTTATTTATTTATTCCCCTCCCTTTTCGTTGTTTTGCACTTGCTGTCTGCTCCCTGCGTCTTCTCATCTTCTCTTTAGGAGGCACTGGAAACAAAACCTGGGACCTCCCATGTGGGAGAGAGCCACTCAATCACTTGAGCCACCCCTGCCCCCCCACTTTGTTGTGTCTTTCATTGTGTTTCCTCTTTGTGTCTCCTTGTTGCATCATTTTGTTTTGCCAGTCCATCACGCCAGCTCGCTGTCTTGCTCATCTTCTCTAGGAGACACCAGGAACCAAACTGGGACCTCCCATGTGGTAGGCAGGTGCTAATTTGCTTGAGCCATATCTGCTTCCTTCACTCTCATTTTTGAAGGATAGTTTTGCCAGATACTGAATTCTTGGCTGCCAGTTTTCCTCTTCAGTACCTTAAATACATCATATTACTTTCTTCTCGCTTCCTTCTGATGGTGGTTGGCACTTAATTTTATTGAGCGTCCCTTGTAGGTGTTGCTTTCTTTTTCTCTTGCTGCTTTCAGAATCCTCTCTATCTCTGATATTTGTCATTCTGAATAGAAGGTGTCTTGGGGTAGGTCTATTTGGATTTATTCTGTTTAGGGTGCATAGACCTTCTTGGATATTGATATTTATGTCTTTCATAAAGATTGGGAAGTTTTCAGACATTATTTCCTCAAATATTCTTTCTGCCCCTTTTCCATTCTCTTCTCCCTCTGGGACACCGATAATGTGTATGTTTGTGCGTTTTGTGTTGTCATTCAATTCCCTGAGACCCTGTTCCATTTTTCCAGTCTTTTCTCGTTCTGTTCTTTCTTTTCCAGTTTGTATATTCCGTCTTTAAAAACCAATAATTCTGTCTTTGAGCAGTTCAAATCTGCTCTTATGTTCCTTTAATGTGTTTTAATCTCATCCATCATGTTTTTCATTCCCATAAGCTCTGTTACTTTTTTTTGCAGGCTTTCAAATTGTTCTTTATTCTCATCCAGTGTCTTCTTAATGTCCGTTATCTTTTTAGTCATATTTTCTTTCCATTTTGAATTGGTTTAGGAGATTTGTGTGATTATCACTGATTAATTATATTAAATCCTGTATCTCTTCAGGATGTTTGGTTTGTTCTTTCGGCTGGGCCATCTTTTTGTTTCCTAGTATGGCTTGTAATTTTTTGCTGATGTCTAGGCATCTGAATATATTGGTTAAATTACTAATTGCCAATTTCTGTCAATTTCTCTCTTTTGCCTAGGGTTTTCACAGCTCTTTGATATTTAGTTCAATCAACTTATTCTAAGTATTTAATTGCCTGAGCTACCTGCACCCCCTTCTATGTATTTAAAATTTCCCAGCTTAATTTATCCAAATCAGGCTAGAGACTCACTAATGGGGTGCACATTTTCTCCCAGGAGGCTTAAGAGAACCCTAAGAGCAGTTTTTCTCATGCAATTTCCAGACCAGCCAGCAGATGGCACTCCTCAGCAAAACTTTTCACAGAGGGGTTTCTTTCAATCCCTGCTTTTCCTGTGTTTCTGGTCTGGCTAGAGCCAAGATTCAAAGCAGGCTCGGTTGGCTGAATTCACAAAACCGAAACCACCCAGCTCCCCCTCCCTTTTTCTTGTAACAGCTGACAGGGAGGAAGAGATCTGTTCCCCTCTCAGTCAGCTGCAGTGAGTCAGGGGTTTTGTTCTGGCTTAATGTCTTGGGGTAAGAGTTGGGCCCTTCCCTGCTGCTATGGGAGTTTGGTAACTCATGTTTGTTATTTCGGGTTCTTTGTCTCTCTGTTCCTCTCCCTCCTGGGAGTTGTGTAGCACTGTCCTGGTCTGCTGACCCCCAAACCAGGTCCCTCAGACAGCTTTTGTCCCATTCTCCATTGTTTTTGTGAAAGAGTTGAGCCCTGTCTGCCTACTCCAATGCCATCTTCCTTGAATTCCCCCTTATTGTTGAGTTTTAAGAGTTCTTTATGTTTGGGTTACAATTCCTTTACTGGATATCTGTTCTGTGAATATTTTCTCCCAGTCTCTGGCTTGCCTTTTCATTCTCTTAACAGTGTCTTTTGCACAACAGAGTTTTCGGTTTTAATGAAGTCCAGTTTATCATTTTTTATCTCATGGATCATGCTTTTGGTGTGGTATCTAAAAATCATTGCCAAGTCCAAAGTCACCTAGATTTCTCCTATTTATCTTCTGGATATTTTATGGTTTTGCGTTTCATATTTAGAGCTATGATTCATTTTGAGTTCATTTTTGTGAAAGCTGTAAGTTCTGTGACTAGATTCATCTTTTGTTTGTATGTGGATGTCCATTTATTCTACCATGATTTGTTGAAAAGACTGTTTTTTTTCTATTAAACTGCTTTTGTTCCTTTGTCAAAGATTTATTGACTGTATTTGTGTGTATCTACTTATGAGCTCTCTATTCTGTTTCATTGGTGTATTTGTCTGTTCTTTCACCAATATCACACTGTCTTGATTACTGTAGCTTTATATTAAGTCTTGAAGTCAGGTAGTGTCAGTCCTCTTTGTTCATCTTCAACATTGTGTTGGCTATTCTGGGTCTTTTGCCTTTCCCTATAAACTTTAGAATCAGTTTGTCAATATCTACAAAATAACTTGAGGGATTTTGTCTGGGATTGTGTTGTATCTATAGATCAAGTTGGGTAGAACTAACATCTTAATAATATTCAGTCTTCCTATCCATGAACAATGGAATATCTCTCCACTTATTTAGATCTTCTTTGATATCTTTCATCAGAATTCTGTAGTTTTCCTCATATAGATTGTGTACACAATTTTTAAGATTTATACCTAATATTTCATTTTTTGGTGCTAAGGTAAATGGTGGTGTGTTTTTTAATTTCAAATTCCACTTGTTCATTGGTAGTATATAAGAAGGCAATTAACTTTTTTATATTAACCTTGTATCCTGTCACCTTACTATAATTGCTTATTCCAAGATGTTTTTTTGACACTTTGGAATTTTCTACATAACTATATTATCTGTGAACAAAGACAGTTTTATTGCTTCTATCTCAAAATATATGCCTTTTATTTCTTTTTTTTTTTTTTTTTTCTTGCAGTATTAACTAGGACTTCCAGTACATCGCTGAAGAGGAGAGGTGAGAGGGAATATCTTTTACTTTTTCCTGATCTTAGGAAGAAAGCTAGTTTCTCACCATTAACTATGATATTAGATGTAGGCTTTTTGTAAATGTTATTTTTTCAAACTAAGGAACTTCTCCTCTATCCCTCATTTGCTGAGAGTTTTATTCTGAATGGGTATCAGATTTTGCAATATGCTTTTTCTGCATCTATTGATATGCTCATATGATTTTTTTCTTTAGCCTATTAATGTGATGGATTACATCAATTGATTGTTTTTTAAGTTTTTAAATCTAAGAATATCTCCTTTTAATTGTTCTTTAATTTTAAAAAACAAAAAACCTTAAGAAAATTTTCTTAAAAAAGCATATACCCTTGCCAAAACAAAATATTTTAAACCACAAATTAAGGTTATATTTATACAAAAGAAATTCTTGCCATTACAAATGGTTATTCCTCAGTATCTTGTGAATTATCCATAATATATGACTTTTTTTGCTTTAACTAAGAGTAAAATATCTAAAACTATCATTCTTCCCCTTGACATTTATATATTTTAAACAATAACCATTGAATTTCCATCTTCTGTGCATTTTTTTGTCTTAAAGTTCAAGTTAAGCATCACTTAAACTGTTGTAGGTATGTTCTCTCTAATGACTGACCATAAAATGTTTGATAATGGGAGGCGGCTGTGGCTCAATCAGTGGGGCTCCCGCTTGCCATGTGGGGGGCCCCGGGTTCGGTTCCCGGGGCCTCCTGGTGGGGGCAGGCCTGCCCGCATGGCGTGGTTGGCTGACCCAGCGAGCACAAGCAGCAAGGGGGGGATAAATGAATCAATAAATAAAATCTTAAAAAAAAAAAAAAAAAGTTTGATAATGCTATTGTGATACTCAGTATAAATTTACATTTTACAATTTGGATTATATTTGAAATTGTTTAATTTTTTATGTTTATCCTAGGAATGGAATATAACAGCACGTTTTTCCATTACTTTCTGATATTTATAAAGGTTGGATTGTCTTGATGCAAATTATTATCAAATTTGGTAGATTATGTAATATGGATATATATATATATAGATATAGATATTTGAGCAGGATACTGAGCTATATGCTTTACATATGGACATTTTTAGTATATATATATTTTTAATAATTATACATTTAATAATCACTACAAAGTTCCTTATAACACAGAACACTCTAAAAACCACAACTCAATCTTTATAGCTAAGAATAAATCATGACAAACCTGATATATTTTATTTTTTTAGAATGATCAGGTTTAGAATATATCTAAATGTAACTTTTCCAAAACACACCCAAAAGTACAGTGTAAAGGACCTCCTCATTAAATACAAACGCTTGTTTTGTGATGTATTGCAACAATGTTTTGCATACTCCTTGATGCAAAGGGAATTTTAAGTTGCATCCTGCTTAAAAACAAACAAGCAAACAAACAAAACCTTTAAAAATTAAGAAAGGATAATTACAATCACATTAGCAGCTGAACTTCTGAGAAAGGAAATTTTTCCTCTAACAAAGCATATTCTTTTGTGTATATACAAAACATTAGCACTCAGTTTTAATTTAGTTGTACCAAGGGGAAATTTTTATATTTAAAAAGAAAATTAGGGAAGCGGCTGTGGCTCAATCAGTAGGGCTCCCGTTTGCCATATGGGAGGCCCTGGGTTCGGTTCCCGGGGCCTCCTGGTGAAGGCAAGCCCGCCTGCACGGCGTGGTTAGCTGACCCAGCGAGCACAAGCAGCAAGGGGGGGATAAATGAATAAATAAATAAAATCTTAAAAAAAAAAAAAAAAAGAAAGAAAGAAAATTAAATTACAGATGCACAAAGAACAAAACTTTAATATACCAAAGACACTGTTGTTTGATTCACTTAATGTCAATATTTGGGGTGATTTTTAAGGTTTACAAAAAATGACAATAATAGCTCTGTATAATATTTTAAATAACAGGAAAATGAGAATTACCTTTACACCATATTGTCACAAATTGTTCTGGGGACAGTAAACTCATGCTCAGTTGTTTTTTCCTTTGCTTTAAAATAAGCTACCAGTAATTCTAAACAGTCTAAAATTTATTGTTCCTCGACCAAATACCAACACTCATACTTGCAAAACTGTTTTGCAATGGTCTGTTGGTCTCTACAAAAAGCATAAAATAGCTGAGGAGAGACTAGGGTTTATTTTCAAATACTGCCACTGACTTCTGATAATCCCTTATCAGTAGAACTATTGGCAAAATACCAGATATTTAGGATCAGATTTAATTCTTTGCTACACGCATGAAACTGTTATTGACAGCTTTTCATGGTGAGCTTCTTAATAAACCAATAAGAAATCCAAAGAGTATGAGTGATAATGAAGTTTAGTATGCAATGCAAGGCAGGCAAGAGTGATAGTTTTTTGTTTGTTTGTTTTAAATAGGAAAATTTAACACTAATATACTCTAGAGAAACTAATGCCTATTTAGAGGTTTTAACATTATAGCAAACCAAAGATCAAGCTTCATAATAACCAAAATTACAACTTGTAGCTGAAATATTTTGCTGAATTTTGGCATTATACTGAAAAACTTACAGTATACAACTATCAGAGGACTCTTAGATCTTGGCATAAGTGGCTAACTCCTCCTGTAGCACTCCCCTCCGGGGGGAGGGACACAACCAAATTTTTTTCTCTCCACAAAAACCTGAACTTTATACCATAAAATAAATCAGAGTGAGAGGTGTAAAGCAAGGTTGTAATGTAACTCTCTTATCACTTTTGCTTTTTTTTTTTCCTTTGTGACATAGACAAGCATATTTTTGCTTTTGAAGTCATATACTGCTTAATTTAGCAAGCTTAAAAACTTGTAAAATGTAACTTTTTGAATAAGAAGAAAGTCCAGGACTTTATGGCTATTAATTTTACTACCAAAATATCTAAGGGACTCAATCTGTTTTGATAATTATAGTTCTTTTAAAAATCATTTGAAAAATTCTTTGTGGACACTAGACCCAAGGCTACACTATATCCAAACAGATACCTGTAACCTGGGTTTTGAAGTTTTTCACCTCAGTTACCTGTTCTTCAACCCGCTACTTCCTCTCATGCTTTCTTCATTTACTAAACACAAACTGTCAGAATTTTTACATTGGACCTTCTCCTCCAAGGCCCTATTAGATAACTTGGTAAACATGCATTTACAGCCTTCTAACACCAACATCTTAAACTGCGACTAATGCCTAGAACCATATTTTTAAAAAGTTTGTCACTAAAGATTTACCAATCTTGGGGATTAGCCTAATGCTACCTTAAAAAACAACTGAGTTCCAGATATTCCCTTAAATCTTCAAACCCTAAACTGGAATCCTAATGAAAAAATTTAAAAAACAGTTCTACACATTTTGGAGCATTGCCACTAAGTGTGGATTATAGTTTACATTGTAGTTTACACTCTCTCCCGCACAATTTTGTAAATTATGAAAAGATATATAATGGCCTGTATTTGTCATTGCAATGTCATTCAGGACAATTCCCAAGTCCCCCAAATGCCCGCATATTAATGTAACACTAAGCTCCCCTCAATTAGAGGTGGAGTGGGCATCACCATCCCAGAATCCTCAGGACTGGGGAATGAACAATGGACTAGAGTAGACTTACTGTTATTCTACTATAGACTTCTGTGATTCTAGCAATGGAAGAACTTTTATCTTCGATATAGAGGCAGTGACCACCAGAGGATCTGAGAGGAGGGAGATTGAAAAATAGGTGCCTACCTTTTTAACACAGGAAAATACTGCTCTATATTCTTGTCACTTAGAGATGGTTGATTCATAGGACTAATTCCTTTTTTAATTCCAATTGCTCCTAGCTGCAAGGCCAGTGATAACCCCAAAAGGAAATCTCTTTCCAGGCATTATTCTTCCTCTACTGCCCAGACTATTCTTACCAAAACCAGAATTCTGTTGGATTCCCCATTGTATTCTCATCCTGAACTGCCGGGTATCACTTTTTTTTTGGAGTCTTGTATTTAGTCTTGGAAAATTCTGCTTTCCTTCCTTTTGATTCAATTTGATTATATCATCCAAAGACATGACGATTTTGTCCGCGTTTTCATTGCTGTGGGTTTTCCTAGGCAGCACTAGACCTGCTGTGGCTCCCACCAACCGCGTACCACAGCGGCTCATGACTGAAGATGTCGTGCTAGAACAGTCAATTGGGAAGTCCTGCCACCTCTCTCCCACTTACCACTCAGAGTAGCTGCACCGAAGGAGTGCGCATGCGTGCTGGCTGCATGCTTGCTCTCCCACCTGCTGCTCTCTTAGTATATTTTTATTACAAAAGTTGTGAACTTTCAAAACAATCATGCACATGTGTAGAATTCCCATACAACACCCCTTCACCAATACACCACACTGTTCTGGAACATTTGTTACAGATTATGAGATAATATCATCAGACTATTACCACTATGATCCATAGCGTACATTTGCCATATTTTTTCCACACCGCCCTGTTACATCAACTGATTTTTGAATGTTGAACCATCCTTGCATACCTAGGATAAATCCTACTTTCTTGGGGTGTATAATTCTTTTTATACATTGTTGGATTTGATTTGCTAATGTTTTGTTGAGGATTTTCTGCATCCATGTTCATGAGAGATTTTGGTCTGTAATTTTCCGCTTTTGTAATGTCTTTAGCTGGTTTTAGTATTGGGTAATGGCTGGCCTCTTAGAATGAGTTAGGAAGTATTCCTCTGCTTCTATTTTCTGGAAGAGATGATAGAAAATTGGTATCACTTCTTTCTTAAATGTTTGGTAGAATTTATCTGGGGCTGATGCTTTCTGTTTTGAGAAGTTATTAATTATTGATTCAATTTCTTTAATAGGTTTGGCTTTTATTCAGATTTTCTATTTTCCCTTGTGTGAGTTTTGGTAGATTATGTCTTACAAGGAATTTGTCCATTTCATCTATATTATCAAATTTGTGAGCATAGAGTTGTACAAAATATTACTTTTAATGTCCATGGATTTAGTAGTGATAGTCTCTCACTTCTGTTAATAATAATTTGTCTTCTCTTTCTCTTTTTTTTCCTGGCTAGAAATTTATCAATTTAAAAAGGTTGCTATTTTCAGGCTTTTTTTTATCTTCTTTTCTATTGTGAAGATGGAAGTAATGTCAGACAGGAAAATGGAAGTCACTCCCACTTTTTTTTTTCCTTAGAATTGTTCTGACTTTTTCAGTGCTTTCACCTTTCCACATACATTTTAGAAATCAGCTTAACAGTATGTACAAAAAATCTTGCCAGGATTTTGAATAATATAATATTTAATTTATAGATTAAGTTTGGGAGAACTGATATCTTAATAATATTAAGTTTTCCAATCCATGAATGTAGTATATATTACCATTTACTTAGATGGTCTTTGATTTCTTTCATCAGTGTTTTATAGTTTTCAGCATACATCTCCTGGACTTATACCTACATACTTCATTTTTCTGGTACTATTGTAAATAGTACTATACTAAATATATACTAAATTATATATTACTAAAAAACCCTTGCATTAAAAAGAAAATTATAAGCAAATTAAGAAATATTCAGAACTGAATGGCAAAAACTATATTTCCACACTTGGGAAACTCAGCTAAAGTAATAGTTAGAAGGAAAATTACTCATTATCTGCATGTATCCTGAAATAAGAAAAAATTAAACACAAACTAGGTAAGTATTCAATTTAAGAAATTGGATTAAAACAAGAAGGGAGATTGACATCTGGAAAGATGGAAGATTATAGAGGCAGAAGGGAAAAAATAGCTAGAGAAAAGGCAGAGGAGGGCTGTTCTGGAGCTCAGGACACCACCCAGAAAAGAGAGGGGCAAAGGAAAGGAGTCTCAGCTGGCTGAAAAATTCCAAGAGTAAAGCTGCAGAAGCAGTAGGGGGCATCCATCACCCCCCACCCCCTTCGGAGCAAATAGCAGTCTGCAGACAGCAGTGAGTGTAGACTGCAATGGCTGTGAATAGAAGGGGTTTCAAGGATCCTCTTCCCTGAGAAAGGGGAGAGGGAGGGACACAACCTACAGGAAATTGAGATTTTGGCCAACAAAACTTGGTCTGCTGCATTGGAGGGAGCACACATTTCCAGGCCAAGTGGGGCCATGACATTGTTTGCCCTGAAAGCTGACAGGGAGCTAAAGATAATCTATCTTCTTAAACACCCTCCCTACTGCCCTTGACTGGTTGCTGATGATACAGGGAGACGGAGGGTGTGGCCAGCAAAGGGAGAAGAGCATTCTGAGAAAGTTTGTTTGCAAGACTTGGCCTGTCTCCAGTGGCATTGCTTCTTCACCACCTGCCCAGGCAGGGTTGCAGTGAATGCATTCATTCCTAGTGTCTGGGGACAGAAATGAGAGGTCTGCCTAAGAGTGCCATCTGCTGGCAGACCAAGAAAGTGCATGCAGAGAAGGGAAAAACAATAATACATAAATAAAAGGGATAAGCAGGTGCCTTTACTGCCCCCCTCTCCAAGGCCTTTAGAAACTGGCTGGCACCCCATTGTTGGGTCCATGGCCCTGGTTTGAGCAGATAGACAGGAGTAATCTTAAATATCCAGAAAAAGTTAAACCAAGAGTCAAAGAACAGTGGTAGCACACAGCTACTTAACTGTAAATCCTGAGGCAAAAGACAGAAACTGAACACCAGAGTAAACTCAGCATCAGAATCAGATGCCTAGACATCAGCAAAAAATTACAAGCCATACTAAGAAAAAGGAAGATATGACTCAGACAAAGGAACAAATCAAAGCTTCAGGTGAGAGACAGGATTTGAAACAGCTAATCAATGAATTTCATACAAATCTCCTAACTCAGATAATGATGTTGAAGGACAACATGGTTAAAGAAATGAAAACCATGAAGAGGGCTCAAGTAGTTGAGTGCCTGCTTCCCACATGGGAAGTCCCAGGTTTGGTTCCTGGTGCCCCCTAAAAACAGAAAAACAAACAAAGAGCAAAACAAATTAAGAAACCAACTTAGGGGAGCCAATGTGGCTCAGTGGTTGAGTGCCAGTTTCCCACATACGAGGTCCTGGTTTCAATCCCCAGGCCTATTACTTCAAGGGGGAAAAAAAAACATTAAGAAAACACTGAATAGGCACAAAGAAAAAATTGAAATCTTGGATAGAAAAATTGCAGAGTTTATGAGAATTAAAGACACAATAAGTGTGATTAAAAATACAATACAGGCACACAATAGCAGATTTGAAATCATGAAAGAAAGAATTAGTGACATAGAGGAAAAAACTGAAAGGAGTGAAGACAGAACAGAAACTAAGAGAATGGAAAAAGAAATTGAAAACCCAATTATCAAATATATTTGGAAGGGTAAGTGTACCCAAATAGCCAGAAACATCTTTAAAAGGAAGAACTAAGTTGGAGGACTCTCATTTCCAGACTTTAAATCATATTAACTAGCTACAGTGGTAAAAAACAGCATGGTACTGGCATAAAGATAGATGTATAGACAATGGAGCCAAACTTTTGGTTCAGAAACAGACCTTCATATCTATGGTCAAGTGATTTTTGACAACACTGTCAAAACCCACTCAGCCGGGGCAGAACAGTCTACTCAACAAATGTTTCTGGGAGAACAGGATATCCATGTCCAAAGAAAGAAAGAGGACCCCTACCTCACAACTTTTACAAAAATAAACTCTAAATGGATCAAAGATCTATGTATAAAAGTAGGAACCACAAAACTCCTAGAAGAAAATGTAGGGAAATATCTTCAAGATCTGGTGGTAAATCTTACACCAAAAACATGAGCAATTAAAGAAAAAATGGATAAATGGGACCTCCTCAAACTTAAACACATTTGTGCTTCAAAGGACTTTGTCAAGAAGGTGAAAAGGCAACCCATTCAATGGAGAAAATATTTGGAAGCTACATATCTGATAAGGGTTTGATTTCCATGCTATATAAAGAGATCATGACAACTTCCGGGAAGATGGTGGGTGACAAAGACATGGGACTCTGTCCTCTCCCAGAAAAATAGCTATAGGATGGGCATAAATGTCCTGGAAAAAGTGTTCTAGGGTTTAAGATACCAGGTGAAGGCTGGAGACTGCCCAGAAGAGAGAGGGGCAAAGGAAAAGATTCTCAACAGCCAAACTGTGAGTTAAAGATGCAGCTGCAGCTGCTGAAGCCATCCTCCAACCTATAGACAATTTTGAATTCTCAAGCCTCAGGCCAGTGGCTACAGAGAAAAGGGGCTTCAGGGACCCACCACCCCAGGAAATGGGAGAGAGAGGGACACAGCTTAAGGAAGACTCAGCTTTTGACCCACAAATTTGGTCTGCTGTGTCCCACAAGCCATTCCAGGCAGGGAGGGGCTGTGACATTATTTGCCTTGGGAGCTGACATGGAACTAAAGAGATCCTACCCTCTCAATCACTCTCCCTACTGATGAGGACTGGCTGTGGTGGACACAGAGAGGAGAGGAATTATTTTTGCCTGTGAAAAGAGAGGGGGCTACCAGCAAAGGTTGGAGAACAACCTCTGATGAAGTTTGAATTATGAGTCTCTTAGCCTCCAGGCAGGATCCTCTATCACATTGATCTGGTCCATGTTGCAGGGAACACACTCCATCCTGTCTTTGAACTGAGAGGACTGCCAAAGAGCACCATCTGCTGGCCATCCAAGGAGGTGCATGTGAGGATATTAAAAGTAAGAACAATAACAAAAAGAAAACAAAACAAACAAACAACAACAAAAAAAAAAAAAAAAAAGAAAAAGAAAAAGAAAAAGTGAGTAAGAAAGGTTTTTCCCTGATTTACAGCCTCCTTCTGCAAGGCCCTTGGAAGCAGGTCTGCAACCCATTGCTGGGTCCAGGACCCAGATTTGATCAACTAATACAGACAATTCTAATGACCCAGAACAGGTTGAAGCAAGAATCAAAGAACAGCTGTAGCACACCAGCTCCCACCACTAAATTCCTATGAAAGAGAGAGAAATTGAGCATCAAAGAAAACTCACCATCATAATCAGAAGCCTAGACATCAGCAAAAAATTACATGCCACACTAAGAAAATGGAAGAAACAGCCCAATTAAGGAATATATCAAAGCCTCAGAAGAGACACAGGATTTGAGACAACTAATCAATGAGATTCATATGAATTTCCAAAATCAAATTAATGAGTTGAAAGACAATATGGCTAAAGAGATAAATGACATCAAGAAAACATTGATCGAGCACAAAGAAGAATTTGAAAACCCAAATAGAAAAGTAACAGAGCTCATGGAAATGAAAGACACAATAGGTGAGATAAAAAGCACATTATCTAGGGAATGGGTATATCTCAGTTGGTTGGGTGCCTGCTTCCCATGTATGAGGTCCCAGGTTCAAACCCTGGTGCTTCCTTAAAAAAAAAAACACCAAAAAAACACAGCACATTAGTAGCATACAACAGCAAACTTGAAATGATAGAAGGAAGAATAAGTGATACAGAAGATAGAATTACTGAAATTGAAGAGAGAGAAAAGAATGGAAAAATTGACACTCATAAGTGAAATTAGTAAATATATTTACAGTAATATCATTGAAAGTAAATGGATTTAACTCCCCAATTAAAAGATATAGGCTGACAGAATGGATTAAAAAAAAAAAAAAAAAAAAAAAAAGGAGCACAAGTCAACTATATACTGCCTACAAAAGGCTCACCTTAGATCCAGGGATACAAACTGCCTGAAAATGAAAGGTTGGAAAAAGATTCTCCATGCAAAACAGTAACCAAAAAAGAGCAGGAGTAGCTATACTAATATTGGGGGAAAAAAAGACTTTAAATGCAAAAAATTTATAAGATTTCAGAAGGCCATTATATATTAATAAAAAGGACAATCCACCAAGAAGAAATAACAGTAGTAAATATCTATGCACCTAACCAGGGTGCTCCAAAATACATGAGGCAAACTCTGGCAAAACTGAAGGGAGAAATAAGCATCTCTACAATAGTTGGAGACTTCAATACACCACTCACATCATTGGATAGGACAACTAGACAGAAGATTAACAAGGAAACAGAGAACTTGAGCAATATGGTAAGTGAGCTAGACCTAATAGACATATACAGAGCTTTGCAGCCCAAATCAGCAGGTTATACATTCTCTCAATTGTTCATGGATCTTTTTCCAGGAAAGACCACATGTTAGGTCACAAGGCAGGTCTGAATAAGTATAAAAAGATTGAAATTATACAAAGCACATTCTCAGATCATAATGGAATGAAATTGGAAATCAGTAATAGACGTGAAATGGGAAATCTGCAAATATATTGAGGCTGAACAACACACTTCTAAACAATCAATTGGTCAAAAAAGGAATTGTAAGTGAAATTTGTAAATATATTGAAACAAACAAAAATGAGAACACAACTTATCAAGACTTCTGGGATACAGTGATGGCAGTGCTGAGAGGGAAATATATAGCCTTAAACACCTATATTAAAAAAGAAAAAAGAGCTAAAATCAAAGATCTAACTGGACAACTGGAGAAACCAGAAAAAACAGCCAACCTTTCCTAAAGCAAACGGAAGGAAATAAATAATAAAGACTAGAGCAGAAATAAATGAAATTGAGAAAAAAAAAAAAAAAAAAAGAAAGAAAATCAACAGAACCAAAAGCTGGTTCTTTGAGAAGATCAATAAAATCAACAAACTCTTAGCTAGACTAACAAAGAAAAAAAGAGAGAAGTTGCAAATAAAATCAATAATTAAAGAGGGGAAGTTATGACTTACCCTGTAGAAATAAAAAGTATCCTAAGAGGATATTATGAGAAACTGTATGCCAACAACTAGACAACCTAGATGAAATGGACAAATTCCTAGAAATGCACAAACAACCTACACTGATGCTACAAGAAATATAAGAACCTAACAAATCATTCACATTTAAAGAGATTGATAAGGGTTTAATATCCATGATATATAAAGAGATACTGCAGTTCAACAATAAAAAGATAAACAACAAAATGGGCAAAATAATTGAAAAGACAATTGTCCAAAGAAGAAATACAAATAGCTAAGAAACACATGAAAAAATGTTCAACATCACTAGTGATTAGGGAAATGTAAATCAAAGTAGCAATGAGATATCATTTTACACCTATTACACTGGCCACTATTAAAAAGTTGGAAAACTGCAAATGTTGTAGAGGATGTGGAGAGATAGGAACACTTAATCACTGTTGGTGGGAATGTAAAATGGTACAACCATCGTGGAGAACTGTTTGGCAGTTCCTAAGGAAGTTTAATATAGATTTGCCATGTGACCCAGCAATACCAATACTAGGTATATACCCAGAAGAACTGAGAGCAATGACACGAAGAGACATCTGCACACCAATGTTCATAGTGGCATTATTCACGATCGCTAAAAGATGGAAACAACCCAGGTGTCCATCAACTGAAGAATGGGTAAACAAACTGTGGTGTATACATACAATGGAATATTATGCAGTTGTATGAAGAAATGAATTCGTGAAGCATATGACAACATGGATGAAACTGGATGACATTATGTTGAGTGAAGCAAGCCAGGCATAAAAGAACAATGTATGAGTGTGCTATTATGAACTAAATATATTGTGTAATCTCATGGAATTAGTAACTTGAATATGGGTCACCAGAAAATGGAATGATGTTAGAGAATGGAAAGCCTAGGGTTAACTTGTGCAGTACTGGTATAAAGGATATGTGTTCATCTTTGTAAATGAATAGAAAAAGTGAAAACACAACATGATGTTTGTAACTAGTGGTGCTATTACATGGGTATGACAGTAATTGAAAGGGAAGTCTAAGGTTGTGTGCATTACTAAAAAGAAAGCTAAAAAACGTAACATGGGACTGTATAGCATAGTAAAACCTCATGTGAAATATGAATATGGGTAATATTGCATATATAAGACTGTTTTTCTTTGAAACTGAACAATGTATGTTACTGTTACAAGATATTAGTATAAGACATAAAAAAACATTATGCTAAGTGAAAGAAACCAGACAAAAAGTACCACATATTGTATGATTCCAGTGACATGAACAGACATTTTCACACCAATGTTCACAGCAGCATTATTCACTATTGCCAAAAGATAGAGACAATCCAAGTGTCCATCAACCAATGAATGGAGAAACAAACTATGCTGCTGTAAGAAGAAATGAAATTGGAACACATAACACGGATGAACTTTGAGGACATTATGCTTAGTGAAATAAGCCGGACACAAAAGGACAAATATTGCAAGGTTTCACTAATATGAACTAATTATGAAGAATAAATACATGGAGTTAAAACCTAGACTATAGGTTACTAGGAGTTAGGATGAGGACTGAAAAGGGGTACTGATGCTTAATGTATGTAAACTTTCTAATTAGCTTGACTATAAACGTATGGAAATGGATAGAGTTGATGGTAACATACTATAGTGAGTATAACTAATACAGCTGGTTTATAAATCTGGTTGTGACTGAAAGGGGTGGTGTGTGGACATACCAAATGAAAGGGGAGTAGAGAATAATCTAGCGAATGTATAACACAGTGATTTCAGTGGTGGATGAAGATTGTGGTTAATAGTATAAATATAAGAATGCTCTTCTTTTACAAAGTGCTAAGAATATGGTGATACATGGGAAAATTACAACTAATGTAACCTATGGACAATATTTAACAGTAATATTGTAATATTTTGCAGCAATGGCAAGAAGATATTATTTCAATTCTAAGGGACAACAATAGGGGGTTACAAGGAGGTATGTGATTTTTCATTTTGTAGTAATGAAAGCGCTTTAAAATTGACAGAGGTGATGACAGCACAACTCTGTGATGAAAATGAGAGCCACTGAGTGTACACTTTGAATGGTTTGTACAAAGTATGGGTCTATATAACACAGGGAATCCAGTGGTGAAAATGAACTGTGGCACACAGGACAAATATGCGAATGTTTTCTCATGAACGATAACAAATATATAATACTAATATATTGTGTTAAAAAGCAGGTGAGTTCGGGGAAAAATACACCAAATGTAAGATATGGGCCATAGCTAGTAGTAATATATATATATATATATAATGAGGCACCGGAGGTTGAACCCGGGACCTCATACATGTGAAGTGTGCATTCAGCCACTGAGCTACACCCACTCCAGTAGTAATATTTTGACGATGCTCTTTCTTAGTTTGTAACAAATGTTTCACAACAATGCAAGATGCTGGTGCTGGGGAGATGTGTGGGGGCCTTGTATGATGATATGCAGTTTGTTTTGTAAATTTACAACTTTTTCCTATACACCTATTGTTTATGTATGTTCATGTAAAATTTTATTTTAAAAAACGGAAAACTGCAAGTGTTGGAGAGGATGTGGAAAGATAGGAACGCTTATTGACTGGGGTGGGAATGTAGAATGGTACAGCTGCTGTGGAATTCTGTTAGGCAGTTCCTAAAGAAGTTAAATATAGATTTGCCATGTGAACCTGCAATACCACTACTAAGTATATACCCAGAAGAACCAAGAACAGTGACATGAACAGACATCTGCACACTGATGTTCATAGTGCCATTTTTCACAACCCAGGTGTCCCTCAACTGACGAATGGGAAACAAACTGTGGTATATTCACACGATAGAATATTATTCAGCTGTAAGAAGAAATGAAGCCATGCAGCATATGACAACATGGATGAACCGGGAGGACGTTTTATTGAGTGAAGCAAGCCAGGCACAAAAGAACAAATATTGTATGATTTTGCTTTTATGAACTAAATGTAAAGAGCAAACTCATAGAGTTAATAGCTAGACTATAAGTCACCAGAGAATAGAATGTGGTTAGAGAATAGAAAGCTGAGGTTTAATCTATGCAGAATTAAAAAAAAAAAAAGAGTTTGGAAATGAATAGAAATGGATGAAAGCGCATCATAGGCTTTGTAATTAGTAGCGCTAACATAAGGGGATGATAGTGGTTGAAAGGGAAAGTCTAAGGATGTGTATATCACTAGAAGGAAAGCTAAAAAATTAAACACGGGACTATAGCATAACAAACCTCGTGAAAAGTTAATATGGTTAATAGTGCATATAACAGAATGTTTTTCTCTGAAACAGAACAAATGTACATTAATGTTACAAGAGGTTAATATCAGGGTGAAATTTGGGCAAAAATACAACCAAAGCAAACTATGGACAGTAGTATATAGTAATATATTAATAATCTTCCATTAATGGTAAAAAAAAAAAAAACAAAAAAACGGAATATTCTAAGTGAAAGAAACTAGACCAAAAGTACAACATAAACATATTGTTTGACTCCATCTATGCAAAATATAATACAAATAAATTACAGAGGCAGAAATAGAATAGCCAGTTATGTATGGCAGGGGAAGGATAAGGATATTGAGAAGTGACCAGTAAAGGGTAGTGTTTTTTGTGTTTGTTTTTATTTTTGTGCTGTTTTTTCTTTTTTTTTTTTTTGAATAATGAAAATGCTCTAATACTGATTGAAGTGATGAATGCACAACTCTGTGATTATATCAAATGCCAGTGATTGATTGTACACTGTAGATGAATTGTATGGTTCATGACTATGTCTCAACAGAATTGTTTTTTTAAAAAATGGGCAAAAGGCCCCTCTCAATTAGAGGTAGAGTGGGCATCACCATCCCAGAATCCTCAGGACTGGGGAATGAACTATGGACTAGAGTGGATTTCCTGGTATTCTACAATAGATTTGTTGTGATTTTAGCAATGGAAGAAATTACAGCATTGATGTGGAGGCAGTGGCCACTGGAGGGCAGGGGGAGGGAAAGACAGGTATAATGCGGGGGCTTTTACAGGACTTGGGAATCATTCTGAATGGCATTGCAATGACAGATATAGGCCATTATATATCTTCCCACAGCCTGCAGAATTGTGTGGGAGAGAGTGTAAACTACAATGTGAACTAGGGTCCGTGCTCAATGGCAATGCCCCAGGATGCATTTATCAATTGCAATGAATGTGCCACACTAATGAAGGATGTTGTTTATGTGGGAGGGTGTGGGAGGTGCGGGGAGCAAGGCATATGGAAATCCCTATATTTTTTGTGTAACATTTGTGTGATCTGTCTTTAAAAAAAAAAAAAAGGGCAAAAGACTTGAATAACATTTTTCCAGAGAGGAAATACAAATAGCCAGAAGGCACACGAAAAGATGCCCAACATCACTAACTATTAGGGAAATGCAGATCAAAACGACAATAAGATATCATTTCAACACCATATATAATGATCATTATTATTCACAAAAAAACAAACAGAAACTAAAAGTGCTGGAGAGGATGTGGAGAAATAGGAACACTCCTTCACTGTTGGAGGGAGTGTAAAATGGTGCAGCCTTTGTGGAAGATGATTTGGTTGTTCCTCAGGAAGGTAAATATAGAACTGCTATATAATCCTCAACCCCAATATTAGGAATATATTCAGAAAAACTAAAAGCAAGAATGTGAACAGATATTTGCACACCAATGTTCATAGTGGCATTATTCACAGTTGCTAAAAGATGGAAACAGCCCAAGGTCCATCAGTCGATGAATGGATAAACAAGATATAGTATATTCATATAATGAAATATTATTCAGCTGTAAGAAGAAATCAAGTGGGGAAGCACATGAAAACACGGAGAAACTTTGAGGACATTATGTTTAGTGAAATAAGCCAAACAAAAAAGGGTGAATATTATATGGTCTCACTGATATGAACTAAATATGGTGAGAAGACTTATGGAATTGGACTGTGGAGTTTAGGTTGGTCGGAGACAGAATGTGAGTTGAGAAGGAGTAGCTGATGCTGGATATATGTAGAATATTTAATGAGGTCAATTGTAAATACGTGGTAATGGATGGAGTTAATGGTGGCACATTGTAGTGAGTATAACAAACACTATTGATTTATAGATGTGATTGTAGCTGAAATAGGTAGAATAGGGAGGTTAATATTGGTTGGAGGACAGCTAGAGGATAATGTAGGGAATGTGTTAAAGTCATTTTGGTGGTAGATGAAGATTGTGGTTAGTATAAACACAGGAATGTTTTGCTGAAAGGTGTTAAGAATATGGTGATACATGGTAAAAATAAAACTAATATAACTTATAGACTATACTTAAGAATAATATTGTAATATTTTTGTAGCAAAAGCAAAGAAGGCACTATATAAATGCTAAAGGTCATAAAGGTTTGGTTTTATGAGATATAAATATGAATAAGCATTTTTTTTCTCTTCTTCATTTTTTTCATTAACAAGACCTTGAGCATGCCATTTAATCAATCTGTGCTCATCTTATATCTTCCTGAACACTAGAGGAACAGTTGAGTTTGTTTTTAGGATTGATGAGATAAAAAGTGCCTGGACAGAACTTATTTGGAGTAATGCTTCCATAACTTATTAAGCTGCCTTTTGTCTTTTATTTGATTTTTTGAATTTGAAATAAAGTTTGAATTTTTAAAATGAAGAAGAGATTAAGACATTCACAGATAAACAAAAGCTGAGTGAGTTCATCACCGCTAGACCTGACCTACAAGCAATGCTAAAGGAAGTTCTTCAGACTGAAAGAAAAGAACACTAGACTGTGATTCAAAGCAACATAAATAAAGACCTCCAGTTAAGGTAACCATTTGGGTAATTATAAATGCCAGTATTATTGTATTGTAATTTTTGCTATGTAACTCCACTTCTTCCTATAGGTGCTAAATAGCCATTGCATAAGAATTTTTGATAAATCTATGGTTTTGGACATACACTTTTAAAAATATAATTTGAAATAAGTACAAAAAAAGATGGGGAGAAGAAGGAGTATAGGATCAGTGTATGTGTATGCTATTGAAGTCAAGTTGGTATCACATCAAATATGATTGTTATATATTTAGGATGTTAAATTTTAACCCCATGGCAACCACAAAGAAAACATATGAAAAATATATCCAGAAAGATATGAGAAGTTACCTAATAAGGGACATTACCAAAAATCAAATAAATATGAACATAGGCATTAATGGAAGGATTGAGGGACAAAAAAGGTATAAGACTTACAAAGACTAAATGACAAAATAACAGAAGGATGTACTTCATTATCAGTAGTTACTTTAAATGTAAAGGAATTAAACTCTCCAGTCAAAAGGCAGAGATTGAAAGAATGGATAAAAAAGCATGATCCAATCATATACTGTTTACAAGAAACTCACCTTAAATTCACAGACATAAGTAGGGTAAAAGTGAAAGGATGGAAAAAATATGCCATGGAAATAGTAACCAAAAGAGAGCAAGGGTAGCTATACTAATATCAGATAAAATATACTGTGTCGGGGGCGGATGTGGCTCAAATGGTTGGGCGTCCGTCTCCCATATGGAGGGACCTGGGTTCGATCCCCAGGACCTCCCAGTAAAATAAAAAAAAAATATATATATATATATAGAAGGCGCATGGGCTGCCAGGCTCTGTGTGCCGCTGAGCTGTCAGGCCCCGGGAGCCATGCAGCAGGATGATGACGTAACAGAGGAGAGACAAGACGAGATGCTCCGAAAGCTCCAGAAGCCAGGAGCTGAGGTGGCGCAGGCAGCAGAATACCTTTCTCCTACATCGGAGGTCTCCAGGATCGAATCCTGGTGAAGACTGGAGGAGGAGGATGAGAAGAGATGGCAGGAAACACACACAGAGAATTGCCTAGCAAATGGACACAAAAACAGCAAATGGGGAAGGGGGGGTTTAAAATGGATAAAGTAAAAAATAAATAAAATCTTTAAAAAAAAAAAAATATATATATATATATATATATATACTGTGTCAAAAACAATTATGAGGGACAAAGACGGTCATTACATACTGATGGGTAAAAATCATATAATATACCCAGAAGAACTGAGAGCAGGTACATGAACAAACATCTACACACCGATGTTCATAGTGGCGTTATTCACAGTTACCAAAAGATGGAAACAATCCAGGTGTCCATCAACTGATGAATGGATAAACAAATTGTGGTATATACATACAATGGAATATTATTCAGCTGTAAGAAGAAATGAAGTCATGCAGCATATGACAATATGGATAAACCTGGAGGACATTATGCTGAGTGAAGCAAGCCAGGCACAAAAGAACAAATATTGTATTATTTTGCTATTATGAACTAAATATAAAGAGCAAACTCATGGAGTTAATAGCTAGATTTTAAGTAACCAGAAAATAAAATGTGGTTAGAGAATAGAAAGCTGAGGTTTAATCTATGAAGAATTGTTAAAAAAAAAAAAATAAGATTGTTTGGAAATAAATAGAAATGATGAAAGCACATCATAGGCTTTTTAATTAGTAGCACTAACATGGGGATGATAGTGGTGGAAAGGGAAAGTCTAAGGATGTGTATATCACTAGAAGGAAAGCTAAAAAATTAAACACAGGACTGTATAGCATAGCAAACCTTCTCATGAAAAACGAATACAGTTAATAGTGCATAAATAAGAATGTTTTTTCCTGAAACAGAACAAATGTACATTACTGTTACAAGAAGTTAACATCAAGGTGATATCTGGGCAAAAATACAACCAAAGCAAACTATGTACAGTAGTATATAGTAATACATTAATAATCTTCCATCAATGGTAAAAAAGGAAATACGCTAAGTGAAAGAAGCTAGACAAAATGCAGTACATATTTTTTTTACTTCATATATGCAAAATATAAATACAACTAAATTAGAGAGACAGAAATGGAATAGCCAGTTATATGACAAGGGAAATATAGAGAGATTGACAGTTGACTACTAAAAGGTAGAGTATTTTTTTTTAATTATTATTTTTTGGAGTAATGAAAATGTTCTAATATTGATTGAAGTGATGAATGCACAACTCTCTGATTATGCCAAACGCCATTGATTATACACTTTGGATGAATTGTATTGTATGACTTATGAATACGTTTCAATAAAATTTGACAAAAAATCACATACCCCCTAACCAAGTAATTTCTCGATTTCCCCAATGTATGTAGATGCTATTATGATCAATAAAATACAAGTTTAGCTAAATTTTTTAAAGAGCGGGCAGAAATATCTTTAAAAATTATGAAGAGTTTAAGACATTTATGGATAAACAAAAACCGTGGAAGTGTGTCATCAAAAGACCTGCCCTATAAGAACTGCTAAACTGAGTTCTTCAGGTTGAAAGGGAAGGACAGGAGAAAGTGGTTTGGAGCAGTATTAAGAAGTAAGTTCTTTAGTAAAGGTAACTACATGAATAAATGCAAAACCTAATATTATACCCCAATATAAACTCCCCTTCAGAGGTAGCCCTCCTATCAAGTTCAACCCAAGACAAACAAAAAGTGCAGCTTCCTCTCTGTCTTTTCTGAGCTTATATCCTGCATTGGGCTTGTGCTGGATCATGGCCTTTGGAGTTCATGGATTTATAGTGTCCCCTACACTCCCTAGAAAATAGCTTTCTCCCCCTTCTGGCTGCTTTATTGTAATGCTTAAAGCAGGTAATCCTTTGAGCCAAGTCAAATATAATTTTTCATTCATGGTTCCTTACACTGCTTTAGCTGTCTATGAGGTGCTTCTGCCTCCAGGGCAAGTTCTGGGAAGGTGAGCCCAAGACATGTATCCTAATTTGATCTTTTGGCTGCCACTGTTTGATTAGCACTGGCATATAGGCACCCCAGTGTGCATAGGGATCACTGTACAGGGACCCACAGTGGGACAGCAGGCTGGCTCCACATTGTGCTGCTCTGGGGAGGAGTGGGAAAG
The DNA here is from genome assembly GCA_026826555.1 of Tolypeutes matacus. NCBI lineage: Eukaryota > Metazoa > Chordata > Mammalia > Cingulata > Chlamyphoridae > Tolypeutes > Tolypeutes matacus. The sequence goes on along the minus strand of JAKSZT010017719.1, from coordinate 11,315,913 downwards.
GGCAAGCATGGGCACCATAAGCTTCTCCTACTGCTTTTAAAGCTACATTGTCTTGAGTCATCATTTACCCAGTTACTGAAACCCTTTAACTGTTTTCTGGGGTTTTAAGGAAGATGCCTTTGCCAGTTTTTTCTAGTTGTTTAAAGATTCTGTGAGAAAACAGAGCCTGGAATGTTTTATGCTGCCATCTTGTTCAACCTTAGGCCCACTGGAGTAATTTTTGCTTCCATCCTGCAGCCTTGATCTCAGTGGATTTGGAGTCCTAGTGCAAAAGGAAGGAATCCTTCCACTAGGAAACCCAGTCGTGATCCTATTTAATTGAAATCTGAGATTTCTTCTGGCTGTATTGCATTCTCATTGTGCTGAATCAACAGAGAAGGGGCTTTCTGTACTGGATTGGGGAACTGGATCATAATTACCAAGAAGTAAGTAAGTTGCTGCTATATAATGATAGGATGAGGACTATGCTTACAACCTAATGTGTTCACTGGGAGCCTCTTTGTACCACCTTATCCAATAGCCCTTGTTAAGGAAATAAAATAAACAATCACATAAAGACCCACCAAAGGCTCAGATCATCTAAGGAAAAGTTTTAGGTCACCCACCAGGTAAAGAACCCTATTCAACTGAACTTCTAGCAGAGGATAAGGACCATGGAATGGGTGGTGAAAGAAAGAAATGAACTTAACCTTGTGACCAGTTATAGAAATGAGGACTGTAAATATAAATAAAATAAATGTTATATATATTGTTATATAAAAATATATTTCTTTATATGTTAACCAACCAAACCACTCTTTCCCTTTTCCTTTCTCCTACTATTTTTTTAGAAAACAAATCAGTTTCATTGATATATATTAATAAATCATACAATTCATCCAAAGTGTACAATCAATGGTATTTGGTATAATCACATAGTTGTGCATTCATCACTTCAATCATTATTAGAGCATTTTCATTATTTCAATAATAATAAACAAACAAGAAAATTCTTCACCTTTCAATCTTTCTATGCTTCCCCTGCCATACATAGCTGCTATTTTTCGCCATTCTTACACATTTATTTATTTTTAAATTTTATTGAGATATATTCACATACCATATGATTCATCCAAAGGGTCAAATCAATGACTTTTAGTATAATCACAAAGTTGTGCATTCATCACCACAAAAGATTTTAGAACAATTTCATTACTCCAAAATGAAAAACCCCACACCCCTTAGCAGTCACCTCTCAATCCCTCTGTCCTTCCCCACCCTTACAAAACCACTAATCTAATTTCATCTTTATATATTGATTTATATTTACATTTTTTATAAATGGAATAATACAATATGTCTGATAATAACATCTTGTAGTATTAACATATTTTAGTTCAGTTTCAAAGAAAATGGTCTTATATATGCAATTTTATCTATATTCATATTTCACATGTAGTTTTACTATGCTATGCCTTCCCATGCTACATTTTTATTGATACATATTAATAAAGCATACAATTTATCCAAAGTGTACAATCAATGGTTTTTTATATAATCACATAGTTGTGTGTTCATCACTTCAATCATTATTAAAGCATTTTCATTATTTCAATAATAATAATAAACAGACAAACAAACAAACAATTCCTCACCTCTCAATCTCTCTGTTTCCCCTGCTGTACATAGCTATTTCTGGCTGTTCTTGCACAATTATTTGTTTATTACGCAGTTTTATTGAGATATATTCACACAACATGTAATCTACCTAAAATGTATAATCAATGGCTTTTTTTTCAGCTGTTAAAAAAGTCTTGTATTGTAAAATTATAAAATAGAAAAATAGAAGAAATTACAAATCTTAAATGCGAGTGCAAGGCCAGGTTAGATTTAATATGATCAATTATAAACTGCTCCTACTATTTTTTATTATCTTTAGTTGTTCTTTATAATTTAGTTTAGAGTTTACCAACTGTGAGTTCTTTTCTTTACAATTTAATTCAAAGTTCAACAAACTGAGGAGCCACATACAGTCCTGGTGAAGGACCTCATATCATCTGAAGTTCCTGGACATGGTGATGGATGGCATATCAGATTGTACTTTCTGTTTCACCCTTTGGGGAAGAAAATGAGAGATTCTTTTTTTTCAAAGATTTATTTTATTTATTTCTTCCCACCCCCTTGTTATTTTTTCACTTGCTGTGTCTGTTTGTCTTCTTTGTTTCTTTAGGAGGCACCAGGAGCCGAACTTGGGACCTCCGACATGGGAGAGAGGTGTCTAATTGCTTGAACCACCTCTGCTCCCTACTTTGTTGTGTCTCTCATTATGTTTTTCCTCCCCGTGTCTCTTGTTGCGTCACCTTGTTGCATCAGCTTGCCACACCTGCCCATCGCATCAGTTCGCTGTCTTCTTTAGGAAGCACTGAGAACCTCTGCTCCTTGCTTTGTTGTGTCTCTCATTATGTTTTTTCTTCTTGTGTCTCTTGTGTCAGCTTGCTGCTCCTGCCTGTCGCGCCAGCTCGCTGTCTTCTTTAGGAGGCACTGGGATCCGAACCAGTGACCTCCTATGTGGTAGGTGGGAGCCCAGTCACCTGAGCCACATCTGCTTCCTGAGATTCTTAATTTGTGTAAAATACAGTTGAATTCTGCTAGTTGGAAAACATGAAGTTGTTTTATGAGAGTTAGGTATGGGCAAAAGGGTGGGAATGGGTGCTGCATGGCAAAATGGTAGCTATTTGCTTATTTATTTTCAGATCTCTCACTTTTACCATGCTCTGCTCAATGTGGCAGGCACCTACATTTCCCAGACTCCCTTGCCCTTTGGCTGTGGCTTAGTATCAGGAAATGGAAAGCATGGGCAGAAGTGAGCAAGGTAAGAGGAACAGGAAGCCTAGATATTCACCCCCATCTCTCTTCTTTGGGTGGCATTTCTAGTAGTGGCTGGAACTCCTCCCTCTGTTGCCCAGCTTATATCAGACAACTCCTGTTAAGTTCTAGCTCTTTCTAGGCAAGCCCAACTTCTGGGCTCTAACTTTTCCCTCCAGGCCTAGGGGTGCTATTGCCTTCTATTTTTGGACGATATATGGGTTGCCTCCTCCTCCCTTGTGTGCTTCTCAACTCTTTATTTGTATGTGTGTGTAGTGTCAGTTTACAAAAAATATTATATAAGCTTATGTATGTAAATATATATATACATATATATATATATATATATATATATTCATGGGGTAAGTATATAAATGTATGTGAAAGGAATGTGGAAGCATAACTTTTCAAAGGGAGAGTAAAGGGTGCTTTCTGTTTATATATTTTTCTTTTCTTTTTGCAACAAAACTTTGTAGTTTTAAACATATATTTCCTTTTCAATGATTCAGAATTTCCTAGATAATAACTGTCTACCTATCTAGTGGCAGCTTTAATATCCACAAAGTTTTATATAGGGGGCATATTAGTGTAGTTGCTATGACCTTCCCTTACCCACACTTCTAGCCAATCCTTTTCATTAGGCACTATGAGAAATGTATACCTATTTATCTTAATTAAAATATACTAGGTTTCATTTCCTTGTGACAGAATCTATTTTGTTCAATGTGGTCCAACAAATTATATTTCCTCAAAATCCACACAAAATATGAAATCAATATGTCTGTGTCTGATTTTAATAAATTCATTCTTCACTACTACATTCCAAGCTATAAGATTCAAAATGAAGGTTAAGAAAAGTAAGAGTTTGCTGTTTTGGTGGACTTGCCTTTTTGTTAGTGATTTTTTGTTCTAAAATGTGTCAAGTTGCTAATGTTCTAAGGAATATGATGAAAAGAAACTCTAATTCAGAAACTTGAAGGACTATAAAATTACACTGTCACCCTAACAATGTTATAAACTTTAACATCCCAAGATATTTTGACAGCTTTAATATCAGGTGTCTTACCTACTTGGAAATCCCAGCAGTATTCGGGTGATAAGATTTTAGTGGGTTTATGGAGAAAGAAATACTTGTTTAAGTGACTTTCATCATGCCACACCGCTTCAATGTTATTTTTCTTGTCCTTCATGATTCCTTTTAAGCACTCCCTGGTTAAACTTAGAACCTGAATGGGAGTGCCACCAAAAACAGCAGCATGGTAATAAAAATCTCCCTTACCCATAGGTATATATGCTTCTGATAATTGACTTCTCTCATAAGGAAAATTAGTAGAATTTTTCTTATACCAATGAGCATGTAACTGAGCTACTGATTCCCCCAGAGTCTCCAATCCATACATCTTTTGGAAACTTTGATCCACATCCATGCAGAAGAGGAAGTCAACTTCATATTGGATATGATTTACAATGTGCTCACTGATGGTCTTCATGCGCATCATACTGATGTCTTGCCATCTATTCTCTCGTTTAATTTCAAAAACTTTGAGTGTACGGAGGGGACCCAGATTTATCCAAGGTATCTTGGAGAAGTCATCTACCATGATATAAATTATGACTTTTTGTCCAACCATAAAAAACTTATCAGCAGATATAATAAATTTCTTCAAATAGAAATCAGTGTATCTGTGAAGTAAACAAGAAATGGTTAAGTTCATCTTCTTATATTTTGGTGGAACACATGCTATTTAAATTATGCTGACTGTAGTTTATCCAACAATGCCACTAAGAATAAATATTAGATGTGTTTTGTGAGTTGTAGTTTAGTAGTATAGAAGAAAGTATAATTACCTGCCTTTCCTCTCCCTAATGGGGTTTTATGGATCACAGGACAGAGGAGGAGTTTGAGGAAATAAAACTTAGCGAAATCAGGACACTGAGCAGAGCCCAGACTAAAATGAGAACCAGAGCTGTCAATGTGATCAGAACAAGGGGAACTGGCCTTGGAAGTTGTAGGCAATAAAGATCTTGGGTCATCATTGCAAAAGGCAATATTCCTGTCTGTGCTTTGCTGTATTAGTCAGTTATGCATAAAAGGACAAAGGTGGCATGATCAGTACTCCACTGTCTGCACTGTCTTCCTTAATTTTCCTTGTGGCCTTTGGATGGGTTCACAAAATTGTCCACAGGTCTATAATATATTTTCCTATTAAGTCACAGTATTTACCTGTTTATAACATATTGGCTCAATATGATTATAGACTATTTTTCCATGAGTTTGAATTAATCTCCTTTGCTCTTTGTTTTCTTGGTATTTATTATGTATTCCTAAATTAGCACTCAATGCTTAATACTGGACAATGAACTTCCTATAATTTTTTATTCACTCTCTTATCTCCTATGCTTTTCACAGATTTCCTGGAAAGTTCAATTGATTCTACTTTTAGGCTATTATGAATGATGCTGCTATGAACATTCATGTACAAGATTTGTGTGGATATATTTTTTCATATCTCTTGGATACATATCTAGGAATGGATGTGCTGGGTCATATGGTAATGCTATGATTAACATTGTGAGGAACTGCCCAAATTTTTCCAAAGTAGCTCTACCACTTTACAACCCCATGAGGCATGTATGAGGATTCCAATTTCTCCACACCCTCACTAACACTGATTATCTTTTTTATTATACCCATCCTAATATGTGTAGAGCTATATCTCATTGTGGTTTAGATTTACATTTCTCTGATAGCTAATGATGTTGAACATCTTTTCAAGTGCTATTGACCATTTATATATCTTCTTTGGAGAAATACTATTTAATTACTTTGCTCATTTTTAGATGGGTTACTTGTCTTTTTATTTTAAGAGTTCTTTATATATATACTAGCTAGAAATTATCTATTATATATGATTTGCAAATATTTTCTCCAGTTCTGTGTGTAGTCACCTCATTTAGTTGATGATGTCCTTTAAAACACAATGGTTTTTATTTTGATTAAACACAATTTATCTAATATTTTCTTTTGTTGCTTGTTCTTATAGTGTTGTATCTAGGAAGCCATCGCCTAAGTTATGAAGATACAGTCCTTTTTTTCCTAAGAGTCTCAGAGTTTTGCTAATGTAAACGGAATTTTTTTTTCTTAAATTCATTTTGGGGGAAGCGGCTGTGGCTCAATCAGTAGGGCTCCCATTTACCATATGGGAGGCCCCGGGTTCGGTTCCCGGGGCCTCCTGGTGAAGGCAAGCCCGCCCGCATGGCGTGGTTAGCTGACCCAGTGAGCACAAGCAGCAAGGGGGGGGATAAATGAATAAATAAATAATAAAATCTTTAAAAAAAAAATTCATTTTGGGTTGTTCATTGTTAGTACAGAAATATATACTGTTTACTATGTTGAGAAATTCCTTTTTATTCCTAGTTTGTTGAATATTTTTACCATGATTGTTGGATTTTGTCAAATGCCTTTTCTGCATCAATTGAAATGATTATGTGGTTTTTCCCTTGATTCTATTAATGTGGTGTATTACATTGATTGATGTTCATATGTTGAATCACCCTTGCATTCCTGGGATAAATCCTCTTTGGTCATGATTCGTAATCTTTTTAATATGCTGCAGGATTCAGTTTTCTAGTATTTTTTTTTCAGAATTTTTGCATTTATATTCATAAGGAATATGGTTTGTAGTTGTTTTTTTTTCCTGTGGTATCTTTGTTTGAATTTGATATCAGGCTAATTCTGTCTTCCCTTCTATTTTATGTATGAGTTCAAGGAGGATTGGTTTTAATTCTTCTTTAAACATTTGGTAGAATTCAGCAGTGAAGCTGTTTGGTCCTTTTCTTTGTTGGGAGGTTTTTTATTACACATTCAATCTCTTTATTTATTGTATGTCTATTCAGATTTTCTATTTCTACTTGAGTAAGTTTTTGGTAAATTGTGTTTCTAGGAATTTGTCCATTTCATCTAGGTTATGTAATTTGTTGATATACAATCATTGATAGTATTTTCTTATAATTCTTTTAATTTCTGTAAGGTCAATTTTAATGTCCCCACTTTCTGATTCTAATTTTTGCATCTTTACTCTTTTTTGTCAATCTAACTAAAAATTTGTCAATTATGTTCATCTTTCCAAAGAGCCAAATTTTGGTTTCATTAAGTATATCTTTTCATTTGTTTCCACTCTAATTTTTATTATTAGTCTTTATTATTTCTTACTTTCTGCTGCCCTCCTTGGTTTAGTTTGCTCTTCTTCTTCTTTTTTTTTTTTTTTAGTTACTCAAGGTGTAAGGTTAGGTTATTGATTTTAGATCTTTCTTCTTTTTTAATATTGGCATTTAGAGCTATAAATTTTCCTTTAAACACTGCTTTAGCTGAAAACCACAAATTTTGATATATTGTGTTTTTGTTTATTCATCTTATTTTCTAATTTCCCTTGTGAATTCTTCTTTGAGCCATTGGATGTTTAAGAGTGTTGTTTAATTGTCACATGTTGAATTCCAAAAATTAAACTTTCCAGATTTCCATCTGTTACTGATTTCTAGTTTCATTCTATTGTGGTCAGAAAAGAAACTGTATAATCAATTTTTAAAAATTTTATTGAGACTTGTTTTGTGGATTAATATATGGTCTCTCCTGGAGAAGACTCTATGTGCACTTGAGAAAAATGGTATGCTACTGTCTTTGGGTGGAGTGTTCTACATATGGCTCTGATAGCAGAGGCACACACACAAACCAATATCCCTCATGCATATAGATACAAAATCCTTACCAGAACTATTAGCAAATAGAATTCAGCCACATATAAAAGGAACTCTACACAACAATCAAGTAGGGTTCATTCCAGGGATGTAAGGCTGGTTCAATATTCAAAAATCAATCCCTATAATCCACCATATTAACAGACTAAAGAAGAAAAAGCACATAATCATATTAATTGATGAAGAAAAAACATCTCATAAAATTAAATACTCATTGATGATAGTCTCATAAAAATAGCAATAGAAGAAACTTCCTCAACTTCATAAAGAACATCTACATGAAAGGAAAGGGAGTCAGTGAGTGTCTAGTTTCCTTTCCTGGAAAAGAATGCAAAATGTGACATAGCAGCTTTTTTTGCATGGAGGAGTCAGAGTCAATGGCACATAATCGTACTCAATAAATATATATATATTGAGTGAACCAGTGAGTAAATGAGAAAATTCCCTTTGTTTACAATTAATGGGAAGGAGACAGTCAAGGGGGAGAATTAGAGCTAATTGGAAGAAAAGTAATGATGAATGGAGTACTTGTCACCAATTCTTCTCTGTTTGTGTATTTTTTTTTTTTTCTGATGGTAGTTTGGAATGGAGATGGCTTAAATTTTTTTTTTTTTTTACTTCTAGATATTTTGTGGATAGGGATCCATGAACTCCTAGTTGAGGAGTTTCCTCTTCTATCAATTTAGTGAAGGGTAGATGGACTATATGTTTATGGGAAAGAGGAGTTCACATGTCTTCTTTCTCTTATTTTTTACAATACCCTTAATTTCTCACTCTTATTTTCTTCTATTCCTTCACTGCCATATCTCTAAGGGGAACTATTATTTCTCTATTAATTTGATTCTCCCCCAGAAACATTACATTTTCAAGGCTATCATTTCCGGTCCCAATAACTTTCAAGCCCCTTTCTTTTTGTAGTGAGGTCCCAACTAGTATTTAGTATTTTAGCAATTTATGTTGGACTTTTTATTTATGGGGCTAATATGGTCTGTGGTTTTTCTAAATCCTTCTTGCCCCTCTTCTCCTTTACATGGAGTCTTTTAAGTCACCTCTTTCTTACTTTCCTCACCTACACATTTGTAGCTCTGTTAAAGTTTGATATTAATGTATCCACTTGTAGGTAAAAAGGTGTGGTATTCTCTGTGTCCTAGTAATGCTGAAGTCATGTGTCATGTGTGGTTTTGTGTTCTTATTAACTTTACAATTTAGGGGATCATGTATGTGGGAAAGCAGAACAAGAAAGAGGAGGTCACCATTGTTTCCCAGGCCACCATCTTTGCATGACTGGATCATGTTTCTGTGTGTTTTTCATGACTCATTATCCATCTTAATATATCATAATGTAGTTCAAAATATAGCTCACAATGTAGCCTTGAATGTCACAATTTTTCTTTTTGTGACTTATTTTTTTATCTTGGTTCAGCTAACCCTGTTCAAAGATAAATGCTACAAATAGATTCAGCAACACCACCAAGATGAAATGGGTTTCCTCCAAGGATATTGTTATGGTGTATTTATACCCTAGATCTCACCACTCTAGATAAGGAATCATCTTTTCCATTTTTGCAGGATTATCCAACCTATCTTGAAAATTCAGTGCATACTATGGTATTTGTAGCTGTATACATTAAATCTGGTGTCTTTTCCATATTTGGTCTAAATTTCACATTTGGTAAATAATCTTCAAAGTTAAAGGTTTGATTTGTGGGAGCAGATGTAGCCTAAGTGGTTGAGTGCCTGCTTCCCATGTACGAGTTCCCAGGTTCGATCCCTGGTACCATATAAAAACAAAATAAACAAACAAACAAAAAAACCACCTCTCTTTGGGGAACGGATGTAGCTCAGTGGTTGAATGCCTTCTTCCCCGGGACCTACTGAAAAAAAAAAAGTTTTGATTTGGGATTTTTCCTAGTTACATTGAACTTCAAGCTTTCTTCTTTTTATCCATACTTTTATTATTTTCTTAGAGTTTTAGGAAATAAGAGACCAATGGAATGGCAGTATTCATCCATCTGTAAATGGAGGTATTTCAATGTAAATTTTTTCAGGAGTCTAGATTTATGGTTTTGATTTCCTATTTAATTAGGCATTAAAAAGGAATTGATTTTATTTTTAAAGTTACTTTTATTTTTTAATTTTTTTGTATTAATGAATGTTGGTCAGAAAATGTGGCATGTAAAAATAATTCTACTGTAGGCAATTGCAGTTACCTTGTTTTGTTGTGTATTGAACTAGTACTTCTGTGTAGGGTCAATAAACATAGTTAAATAAGTTTCTCTGAAAGCAGTTTATGACTTAGAAAAGCATGGGATAGCATAAATTATTGGACTGACCCAGTGTAAAGACAATGAGGAATGGCTATAACCAAGGCACAAACGTGTGATGGGACAGAGAGTATTTAAAATAATTGGCAATAGTGCCAGGAAATTAAATTACTTTTGGGATCATTCAAAGGATCGGGGGATGGGGCATGGTCACGATGGGTGGATAATCACACAATAAATGAGGGAATCTGAATTCCTAGCCTGGAGAGCTCTGCCACAATCTCCAAGGGAGCAGCAATAGTCCTCTGAGTGTAGGGACAGTGCCTGTCAAAATAGGATGACCCACTGATGTTTGGGGTGCCTAAGGGTTGCCACCTGAGAGCCTCCTTGTTGCTCAAATGTGGCCTCTCTCTAAGCCAAACTCAGCATATGATTGCATTACCTTCCCCCCAACGTGGGACATGACTCCCAGGGATGAGCCTCCCTGGCAACGAGGGATTAATACCAAGTGCCAACTGGCAGCTTTTTGCAGTGGCAGTATCGTAGCCAATGAGGTTTATCCGAGGCACGATTATTGCTAATTGAAAACTTTTCCCAAGTGCCAACTGGCAACACAACTGGAAAAAGACCTTGAATAAAAGGGGGAAACGGTAAAGACAAATGAGTTCAAGTGGCTAAGAGACTTCAAAGAGAGTCGGGAGGTCATCCCAGAGGTAAC